>JAAMPD010002412.1:15131-28535 GCA_025266255.1 Trissolcus basalis
ACTGTGATCATTGTGAATTACGGACCATAACCTCAAATACAAATTTCCCACAAATTACAGAAAACTTTACTATCGACGGAACATTTTTTACTGAATTTCGACTAAATTTTGTTATGTTTCATAGTGATTTTTTGTATGAAGCTTTACCGGATTGGTGAAAGCAACGGTTTGTGATCGTTGCAGTTCAAAAGTGATTCCAACTAATTGGACTTTGAATGCAGAGCATAATGAAGTAACTGGAACATGTGTCGCAATTTCGCGACACTTCCTCGTTGCCGGAAGACACACAACTTTCTCTGATGTCTGATACACGTCGCACTCGAATACGTTCGATGCATATCCGCAATGCATGGTGGGCTAGGCTCGAATCCAACGTGGTACACTGCAAATCTCGAACAATCGTTAGCGATGCTACATTAACGCAAATGTGTTGCGATTACAAAATCACTATATAATGGCGAGCGGGTACGTGGGCTGGTGGCAGAAAATATGACGTTGACACGTGCGCAAAGCTGTTGCGGACCTGAGACAAATGACAGTCACCTCGGTAATTGGCCTGTCAACATTTTTTCTTCTTCGTTTTTCATCATATCGCCTGATATCTCTACCGGTTAATTTTTGTTACCTGAAACCAAAAAAAGAAATGCAATTTTAGTAAAGTTGATAAAATGTCCGAACCCTTTGATAGGAACATAATCCATTGAATGAAACATCGATTCAAGATTGTTGTGGCTTTTAACGACCAACGTTATATATACTCGGTTGGTTCGCGTTCAAGCGGAACCAAGATGGCTGACCTCGTTTGTATACCCTTACCGGCGGAACTTCGCTCTTACTTATTTTGTTCAATTTCACTTTTTTCACCCACATTAAATAAACCAGAATCACAACTATTAGAGTAACAAAAAAAGAATCTCATCATTTTTTTTTTGTCCGCTCCCTATTCACAAGGAAATTTTACTTGGTTATAAAGAAACCATCCGATCCCGCATGGACGAAGGGATGTTTGTCAGAAAAAATGTTTTGAATGAAAAAAGTGAAATTTAATAGTTGAATAATTAATCGAAATTCAGCGTGGACGTTGTCAGCGATATGCAAAAGGACACTGTTTATCATAGAAATAATCCGGATCGACAGGATTTATTAGCTAGTCAAGCGGCCTTGCCACTTTGAACGGGAACGCAAAATCGGACGTTGCTGCAACAATGGCGCGATGATAAAGCCGAATACAAGTAGTTAATTACAAGATAATGGGCAATAAGTTATAACAGCAGTCGAAGGAAACGCTCGAGGGGTGGGGAGCAGAAAATGGGAAAGATGGGATAGAAAG
The DNA here is from genome assembly GCA_025266255.1 of Trissolcus basalis. Lineage (NCBI taxonomy): Eukaryota > Metazoa > Arthropoda > Insecta > Hymenoptera > Scelionidae > Trissolcus > Trissolcus basalis. Next base: position 16,462 of record JAAMPD010002412.1, read on the forward strand.
AGAAACGACCGAAGGTTGCCGCGAAGTGGGAGAGGTTGCGAAAAGGCAGCGGCGAATTTGTGAACATCAAACGAATTAAATCTCCGCGGCAAGCCGACCGCAGAAACTAATATCTCAGCGCCTCTCTCCGACCGTTTGTGCGTTCGTGCCTCAAGTCCGACAGTGTCTCCGTTACCCGACTGTATACGCTCTGCCTACAAATAGTTCCCGCCAAAATGGACGTTCCAATTACCCTGCGATTATACGTCGTCACCTCGCGCTCCAACACTCAACGGTTTCCCGAGTATCCATATCCGGTGATCTCACTCGTTGTTGATTAATTCATTGGTGCATTTTTGAACAATACTCGACGACAGATATAACCTTAAATCAAAACAATATAAATATCATTTGATAAGTTCAAACTCTATTGATGTAAACAAATGTTCGATTTTTGGTTAAGGTTAAGAGTTACTGACATTACAGTTTTCTTGATTGAAAATTAATAATGTGATTGTAAATTTATTTCATGAGAAGAGCACGATTATCCAAGTTATTTTAATAATAAATAAAAACGAATAATAATATTGACGAATAATATTTTCTAGTTTTTGAGGCGGAGGTTATTCGTACAAATTATCATTTGTTTACATCTTTCAACGAAAAATTTTGTTTTATTATGATGCGAATTCTCCCATTATTGCAGAATCGCGCTCTTCTCAGTTTCTTGAAAAATAACAGTTATTGTAATTTTGATAAACAAAGTTCCTCATTCCGTGGTAGCAGACTTTATACATCACCTAGATCTTCCATATCAGCACATCATTGAATTCTTGATAACTAATTAAATTAATGGAACCCCAAATAAAGAGGGAAATAATTTCTTAATTAATTAGATGCACGATGTTTATTCAGGATACAGCAAATCTTTTCTCTCTGAAGAATATTCAAACGGTCTCATTTTAAGGTTGTTATAACAAAATATTGATTGTTATAGAAATGAACAAGAATGTTGCTCACATTTCAACAAGTCCGGGAGCATCGATACAAATGAATAACCAAGTTCGAAGTTTGAGGTTATTCATGAAGGATGAAGAATTTGGAGTTTGATATTCGTCGTTGCTCCTCCTTCCGATTTAGAAGTTGATTGATACACTTGTCTAATGATATATTCCGTGCGAGCTACCGCTTTCCGATTGAGGCGAGAATTTCGTGGGTTACTGTACTCGGGCGCAGGTGTTGGCCGAGCCAAAGTCGGCGCTCTTTGATCCGATCCTCGCCCGTTTTCGATGCAACTCTCTCCGCTCGATCTAATTATTTTCTCATTGTTCTTGCGATTAGCTGTGCATCCGGCATCGTCAACGAGATATTTCAACATATTCATAATGGCCGCGTGAAATATATGGGAAAATCGTCTGGGTGCCCGCGAAATCGAGGCCGATACATCGGAATTTCGTGAGATGGGTCCGGAACGAATGCGTAATACGACTTTTATGAGAGATTCCTCTCGGCGACTGATTTGTGGCGCGTTTTTACGTGTGTGGGTCTCACGCGTGTGTATGACGTCAAGGTCCGTGCTCGATGTTTTCGTTCTCATAAACTTTGTACACACCGACTGAAAAGGATTATTCTTGGTATAATGCCGGTGAGAAATGTCGTTGTGACTGTAAAAATAAACACATTTCGAGGGGTTATACCGAGACACATAGTATACCCAAAAATCTATAGTTGTTTCACCTATTGGCTCTTGTTTTTTTTTTTTTCTTTGCGCATCAATTTCGTACAATGTTTATCTTCTAACATTCAGAAGGTTTACTGAATTTTCCAAAGTATTTTTAACTTGTTGTAGAAAAAATGAAATTTACTTTTTATTCACTATTTGAAATGCTTTATGAAATCGAATTTTATAATGGTATAATAATATCTGGTGATATTTCAGGAATATTAAAAAAAAAAAACAATTTATTTTGCAGACATACAGAAAATATTAATGAAATATTATTTTATATTTATAATTTTCTTGAAACATCTCTAGAACATCATTCGAATCATTTCTAATCAAATTTTATAAATTTTCTTAACTTTTTTCAATTATTTCAAAATGATTAATTGAATCCATCTTCAAAGTTATTTTATTAAAACAAACAAAACAATCTACAGAAAGAAAAATAAGAGTTGATTAAAATTCATTAAAAACATTAAAAATTAATAATTTTTTCCCAACAAAGTTGATTTATATACTGTACCGCTTAATTTGTTTAAATAATTTTTGATCAATCTTTTTTCGCAGGGATTTTCATATAATAATAAAACAAAATGAATAAAACGAAATCAAAATAATGAAAAAACAATGATTTATATTTATTAAAGCAATACAACTGACATAACAAACTATTACATGTTTGCAGAAATTTTTTAGAAAGAACCAAATTACTAATGGTGAAATTTGTTTTTGTTTCAGAACAAGCGAACCATTTGAACCTGTTTAATAACCGCCAGCAGCCGAAAAAGAAGCGAAAGAGTCGAACGGCTTTCACCAATCAGCAAATTTTCGAGCTTGAAAAACGATTCCTATACCAAAAGTACTTGAGTCCTGCCGACAGAGACGAGATCGCGGCCCAACTTGGACTCAGCAATGCACAGGTGATCACGTGGTTCCAAAATAGGAGAGCCAAATTAAAACGCGACATGGAGGAGCTGAAGAAGGACGTGCAAACTGTGAACCCGCTGATTGTCGCACAACACCACAAAACTTTCCTCGAGAACGTTCAGGACCTTGGCATTCTGAAGAAGCGACCTCTGCCGAATTCAATGGAAGACAAGTCATAATCGCAACATCATTTGCGATTGCGAATTCGTGTTCAACAGATCTCATCCGGAAACCATTTGTCGCGAAATTATATGTCTCTCACACCTGCCATGTTGTATTGATTTTGGTGGAGAACGAAAAACCATTCGTATACCTTGTATTATATTGTATTTATTTGACAAAGCGTGATCCCGGAGCTCTTGGCTGACGATCGTAAAAAAGCACAAGCCAAAAGCGACCATTTTTCATTATAAATTATTATTATACGTAGTTGAACATAAATTATCTGAACCTGTAAATACACTGTATATAGACGTAAACTAGATGTAACGTTCATCGTTCACTCGCGATGCAATTCTTCGTTTAAAGGATGGTAGATCCGTTGTATGTTACTTTAGGAAGTGTATCACGCTACGAAAAACAAAAACAAATCGAATTATCAAATGTTGTAAATTTACTATGATTGTAGCTTTTTCGTACGTACACTCATAGTGAATTTTGGAGAATGGTGTTGATATGGTTCCGTGAAAAAAGAACCCTAGTAAAAAAGAAAATATGATGACGATATATCGGCCGTATATCAGCCATATAATGGGAATATAATGTTATGAAAACCATATATGAATCATATATGATCATTATAATGTCAATATAATGAAAAATTTTGAATTTTTCTTTAGCTATACGGATAAATCAACATATATGGTAATATAAGCCTCATATATTGGCCATGTACGTTTTCTATATGCTCATTATATTGATCCTGTATTTCCATTATATCATCAAGATATTGTCATTATATTTTCCTTTTCACTAGGGAAATTATTTTTGTTTTTATTTTTTTGTTTGTTTAAATCCGATCGATTTTTTTCTTTTTTAATGTACTAAACGATCAATGGGACACTGCAATATACCTAATCGTCGATATAATTAGGAAGCTTTACGTTTTTGTAAGGTGTAAAATTGAGTGACGAGCAGTACGAAAGACCTCTGGTGTGATTGTGCAAGAGTAGAATGACACTCTCTTAAGTGATTTCAAATAAATGGAAATGTCCTTCAGTACAGATTGACTTTTTTTTGTATCATCACCCCCTGATATTAAATGAAATTGCATTGATTATCATTGAATAAAAAAAAAGTGTTATACTATAAGATACTATTAAATTTTAAATGAAAAAAAATTTTGGTTAATTTTTCTTCTCGGTTAATTTGAAAAATATTCAAGTGTAAAATGATTCGACGTGTCAACGAATTACTCAATTATTTTTTGGAGAAACACTTGCAGTTAAAAAGAGTTTATAGTCGCGCACGTACGAAATGACAAAGGTACATGCGCGTGCAAGATGAAAAGAAAATGATTGGCTGGAAATAGCGCGAACCTTTTGGGAGCCTTCCTGGAACCTTTTTGAAGCGGTCTCGCAAAGTTTACTCGGTGAACTTAATTTATTAAGATGAAGTCATTATGCGGGGTTGCGTCTGGTGTTCGTCATAAGCGCGTACCTGATTCAACAAAACGGCGACCCACCGAGCACTGTACGCAGAACGAGCCAAGCGAATTGAAAGCCCGCGTAAATTCAGCGGACATTAATGAAGCTTGATTTATGACAGACAAACTTAATGAAAGTGTATTTTCGCGGATGACGCACGAAATAAACAGGCGTCTTGTGTGGCTCGAGCCTTCTCGCTTTCAAATTAGTTAATCAGTGGTTATTCATGAAAAATATAACAAACGTCCAATCTTCTTTTTTTTTCTATTCAAAATTCACTCACTTTTTTCTCTTTTTTTTTTTCAAACTCAAACATTTCAATAACAGTTTTTTGATGAAATATAAAATGAATGGGTAGAAATGCTATTAATTGTAATTTAATTACTATTAATTGCATTGCATAGTAAGTTATTGTTTTTGTGTTTAAAGTCGGATTCAAACTTTTTAATTATTTAAATAAGATTATTGAAAATAACAAATTGTTCATTTTTGTAATAACCCACACGGACAAAAATATATGTCAAAATATATGCAAAAAATATATTTAAATCTTGTTTCAGAATATGTTATATGAAAAATTTATATTTAATTTTCTAAAAGATCTTGCCTCTTTATATTCAAAATATAAATGGTTTATATACGAAATATATAAGTTCATATTTTATCTATTTAATAAATATATTTAGAATATAATAATATATTTTAAATACAATTGAAAATATATTTTTGTCTAACAAAACCTTCAAATGAAACCGTTTTTGAACATCCTCAAAGAGAAGAATTTCATTCGAATCGACTATCAGCTAAGTTCACTTTTGTTCCTCGTTCCTGATTGGTCGATTTTCATCCGCGGGCTAATTTGAATTTAACAAAAACTAATCCTCGAGTATTATTTACTTTTTTTGATGACAAAATTGATTGAAAAAATTAATCACACTTCGTTTGTGGAAATATTAATTTAATTAATTACCAAGAAAAAGATGAGTGATGATAATTTAAAATTAATGATGTACATTAATTTTATTGTTGATATATTAATTGTAATACAAAATTCAAGTGTTATGTTATCTAGTGAATTGCAAAAGCGAATATAGAAATGATATAAATCTGTGAGACGTTTAGATTTGAACGAGTCGGTTCATTTCCTTTCGCACTGGGGTTCACACAGTTCGCATATATGAAGTTAGTAAGCAAGGTAGCGCTGAGCGCCCTGTAATTCTCGCGCCGCTACATCCAAATAAAGAATTTATAATGGCGATGATGACCGCCGCCAATTTCCTTGATGTATCTGATATACACCAATAATTCGGTGCATCCCATGCTGTCGAGCCAATCGTTTATTGTTCAGGGCCCTGCTCGCAATTGGCGAATTTATTTTTGGTCACATTTATGCACGCCGAATGACGATGCCGAAATGCCGACCGCAATTTGGCCGCGCACTCGCATCGGGACGGAAATTTGTGGTGTCGACATAATTATAACGTCGTCAGCAGCACAATGAATCTTTCTTGAAATCATATTGAAATATCCACCCCCCCCTCCCTTTTTTTTCTTATTGATGGTGAGAATGAAAATTTGATTTTTTCAATAAACTGTTTTCGTTTATTTATTATTTTTTTGTAACTCTGTAAAATAGATCTGAATAAACAAAGTGATAAAAAAAAGAAACCAAACAAGACAAAATGAATAAATAAATTTATTTATGTTCTGAAAAATTCACAACATCGACATTCTTTCAAATGCCAAAAGACAAATTATAATTTCCAATTCATTTGTTTACATTTTTTTGACATTGCGGGAGGTGAAATACGAATATGTGAATAACAACAATAACAAACAAAATAAATCAAAACTAATAAGAATAAATAACTAATAAAAAATATTTAAAAATCTCAAAAAAGTAAACAAACAAACTTAGATATTCAAAAATAAAAGCAGTAAGTAATAAGAACAGTATATAGACAATAACAAACAAACGAAGTCATGATAGAACTCAGTAAAAAATAAAAATAATATTGAACAAAAAAAAACAAAAACAAAATAAAATATCTGAAAATGATAATTGAATCAGTTAAAATAAGGTCAATATTGTGATGACAGAATTAATGTTGAAAAGATAATCAATTTATATGAATTGGTGGTGGGAAATTTACATCTGCATGCAACCCTTTTTCAACTAATTTATATCATAATATATTGATTCGCAGTTAGATGAGACGAAATTTCTTTTTTGTCAAATATATGAGAAATAATTGATTCGAGTCATTTATTTAAAAGATTTGATATGAAAAGGCTACCCTTGTTTATGACGTCACACGCAAATCGTGATACGAAGAAAAAGAATGAAAACGCGACAGTCAGTCGATAGAATCAGCTTGCATGAATGCTTAAAACATTAAAAAGTCATGACAAAGGTAATATAAAAAAGATGCACGCAAATGTTACTCCCGCAGATGGGATTATTCCCAACGCTTGGGAGATGAATGTTTTAGTTTGAACGATCTACATCAGCTATACATGAGCGGTGCAATAAATAAAATCGAAAAGAAAATTTCATATGTTATTATTCAATTTTATTCATCGTCCCATCTATAGAAACATTTGCAATAACTTCAGTATGATATCTCATTTTTTTTCTTTATTTGTTCTGAATATTATAGCTGCAATTTGAAGTCAGTACATAAAATTAATAAACGATGCAAATCAATCGAACTTGTCATTTTTCTTTCAAACTAATAACAAATACGTTCATTTATAATATTTATAATACAATCTGAATGACAAAAGTTTGCCACAAATTTGGAACTACCAAAATTTGGTTATTGTGATTCTCCTTTTCACTGATGCAAAATTATTCAAAATAAATTAGTTATAATTTTCATGTTTTCCTTCAAGTATGAATGTATCTATCAAATTCATCTATAATTCCAGTTTCAGTGCTAGTTACAAAAAAATAGGCTAATACATTATACAATATACATATATATAATTTAGAGTAATAAATATGATAATTTTGAGAAAAACGTGTTATGACTCACTGCGCTGTTGTATTTTCCAAGAATTGCATAGGCTTATCTTCTAGCCTTTGAATCAGGCAGTGAAACCCTCTTTCATGCAAAAATGTGTTGCCTGCGGTTCCAATAATTTTTGTGTCTATTTCAGCTTCAGGACTGCTTTTTTTCGTCATTCCATATCCAAACGACGAACGTGAAAGGTGCACGAGTGTCGTTTTGATTATATGTATTAGATAGAAAGAGTGAAGAAGAAAAAAAATAAAAAAATAAAAAAAAAACAATGCCCTGCGATGTGGTTTGTGAAAAAGTGTGAAACTTATTTGACTAATTCTGTTCAAATTATTGAAGTGATCGACTGGATAAAAAAAGATCTGTGATGTGAGTTTTATAAAAGAACAAATCAAAATAACGTACTTATATATTTGAATATGTAAATTTTGCAACTTTGTGATATCCTGGTAATTAATCTATCAATCTTAAAAAATTATATATTATCAGATGGAAAAATCTTGTAAGTTGATTTAACCCATTTCTAGCTGAACATGAAAGAAAACATTTTTCTGCCAACTTTCTTTTTCTTTGTTTTTTAATAACGGTTATTTTTATTTATAAATATTAATTATTTCGTTATGTAAAATACACGAAGAGAAATGATGATACAAATGATACTTTATATTTTTTTTCTACTAAACGAGTGGGTGAACTATTAAAATTAGTAATATTTAAATAAAATATTTAACCGATGACATAAAAACACACGGAACATTCCTTCCAAGACATTACTGTACTTTTGAGGTTATGAAATTTATCATTCATTGTGTTTTTGATTCTTAAACGTTTCGTCATACGTTTCAATTTAAAACATATACAAACATTTATACATATATCAATACATTTAGTAAACGTTTTAAAAGTGTCCTCCGAAATTGTTTTCTCCTTACAGAAAAAGTTCATTGCATTCTGAATTGGTCGAATCGACCATCAGCTAAGTTCACTTCCGTTCCTCATTCCTGATTGGTCAATTTTCATCCGCGGGATGATTTGAATTGACAAAAATTAATTCCACTTTATTTGTGGGTATATACATATATTTATTTATTTATTTATTTATTTATTTATAAATGGGTATACACCCTTTGAATTGAATACATCTAGATTTATTTGAATCGAAGGCTTACGATGATATCACATGATTTCTCAATAAATATTATATAACACACGCTTGAATTTGGCTGAAAAATTGTGAATATTGCACGTAAATAAATCAAGCAACTCATCATAAATATTAATTTCATTAATTATTAAGAATAAAATGAGTGATGATAATTTTTATTCCTTCTTTAAGAAATGTCTTTACGAACCTCTACGAATAAATAATGATAAGATCAATAGTGTCCCATTATTTATAAAAATTCTATTTCATTTTTCAGATATAATCAGAAATGTTATTTTGATCGATACAAAATATCTCATCAGCGAGACGATTCAATTTGGCCGATTAAAAGTAACGCGATCAAAAGTACACCTTGTGGACGTGGTACTCCGAGGCATTAGTGGCATACATTTGATGAAATGTTTCTTATTGGGATGTAATCAGCGCGTCATCGACGATGCAAAGATAGTTGATCGGCGCTCGCGTTAAGAGCCGCGCAGCGTACTCTATCACTTAGCAATTTACATAATTTAGCGTTATCTCTGATCACTGTTTTCAGTGGATTGCGTTTGCGTTATTGACACGCCCCCGTAATTCGGACTCGTTTACCGAGCCACCGCTCGTTTCTCATCGCGCGTCAATCATTCTCTTGCCAAGACGTATAGTCCTGCCTGATCGACACCGTACGATGTACTATGAGCCCAGGTATCTCGAAAAATGGTCCTTTCTTAATATCCGTGGCCGAGCAGACACCACGAAATTAACACGTAACATTTTCGCCATGTTTTTTCTGTAATTTTAAATCCGAACACGCAAGACCCATACGCTCTCTTTTTACAATCAAACCAACTTCTTGTTTTCTCATCTCAACCACATCTTCCACATCCTCAACTTGAAAAAAAAAAAAAAAAAAAAAACGTTTAACTTGAAACAGATTTTCAAATTTGAAAAATCATAACTTTTACATCTCGTTAAATTTGTTTCAATGCTTTCGAATGTCGCAGAAAATGGAATTAAATTTATTCATGATTCAATTTCATATTGGAGGGGAGGGGGGATCTATATTCAAGTGCATGAGATCACGCAAACCACTTTATTACTGTCGATTTTTGCGTAATAACGCAGTATCCAGGAAGATATGCGATCATTTCGGATAAGTATGCGTACGTTGTAATTTCGGAGCCCGAGTGATGCTTAATTGATGTTTGATTGAGCAAACTAACTGATAGTTATTAAGTATCATTGAACAAGGCATTCAAGGGAGCTACCTGGCTGAACTCTAATAGTAACGTACTACGTAGCCATTCAACGTAATACGAGAACCAATTTCTCAAACTAGTATGAACTTGATAGGAATCTTCAACTTAAAATAGCACAATGAAATACATATTATTTCGTTTCCATTTTTGTTCTTAAAAATAAAGAACAAAAACGTGTCGGTCCAATAACAAAATGATCAAGAGGATGTCAGAGTCAAGATGTGAAATATATTGTAAGATTGTAAAATATGATCATATAGTGACCGCGTTTTTCCTTTGTGATTTTAATAGGTTACAATTATTGAAAAATTGTCACTAAGGTGAACGTCCTGGTTGTTGACCATGTGTCTATTAGTGATTTTCTGTCAATAAAATATCAATAAAATAAATAAAATATTACAAAATAGAAATAATATTCTAACTCGTTTATTATATCTCTGAATGTATAATTTCCTTAGTAAAATTTCAGATAAAATAATTTATCATAAACTCTCTAGAAAGAATGATTAAAAAAAAAGTGGACGTTAATTGGTACATGTCGGTGAGGTTAAAGTGGTCACTATAGGGACATTTACCTTAATTGTGATTGCGGTTTGTAATTAATAATTATATTTTATATCTCAAATTACTCTACACAGAAAAAAAGCATTATTGGCTACTTTGTATCACATCATTGGGTGATGTAAGCGATGACAGAATGTTTTGTAAATTAGAGAAAAAGTTAGGTTATGTGCACAAATAAACACTCGCATCCACTGATTGGTGCAAAAACAATTGTCAATGTTTTCTTCAAATCAGTGAGTTCTTCATTTGAATCACTGAATGTAGTCTTTGAATAACTTATAGTGCTTTTTTACATTACTGAGTGGTGTAATATTGATCGAATAAGTCCTAATGAACACATTTAATAGACATATTTTCTCGATTATATTTAGTTTTATTCAAAAATATTAAAGTTCAGAATATAAAAACAAATTATATATAATTTTCATGAAATAATTCATATTCTGTTGATATAAAATTTATATTCTACATATATATCCGAATATTTCATATTTCAAGAATATGAATATATAAAAGTTTTTTCAGGATTCTAATCCTAAAGAAGAAAAAGGTTACATTTTTTATATATATCTTTATACTAATCTTTCATTTTATTCATACATCTATCTTATTTTTTCATATACAAATTTTGTAATTTTTATAATTATATTAATTGTACGGAAAAAGCGGCAATGAAGATTATGAATTTTTTACATTTTTGGTTTCTATTTTCGTCTATGAAAGAAATCTTTTTTTTTCAAGTCTGTACAAATGTTTACAATTTCTTGCCCAGACATTAAAAATCATTATACTAAGCGAACTCTTCGAATTCAAAGGCTTGGAAATCCCTTATAATTTTATTAATCCAATCCATGTGATATAAAAGTCTAATTGCTGTTTGAACTTGGGTTTCTTGTTCTGAGGTTATATGATAAACAGTAATCCCAGCTGTTAGAATACCGACTAATTTACCCTGCGCATTCACCACAGGACTTCCACTGTCACCCTAAAATTTTCAAATTTAAATTTCCAAAGCATTATTATTTCCGGTATTCCACTAGAACAAATAAACAAGTTTTTCATCATAGCTAACGAAATTTTACTCACCTTATAAGCCGTGTGTCCCAGATGATGTTGGTGGCAAAAAATTCCATCATAATAACTTCTCGGTTTTAACAGGTTCATCAGGTTCGATAGAGCTTTTACACAATTTACAACTCTTGGTTTGTATGCTTTTAAATATTCACTCACTTTGACACCAGCTATGTCGACGCGACCAATTCCAGTTATAAGCAACTCGTCATTTTCCTTGACGTCTGTCTTTGCGAATTCGACCGTTGATATGTTTTCCGTCATAGGAAACGATTTAGTTAACTGAAAAATATATACATGATTGAACAAGAAAGAAAAATATTCAAGAACATGGAAATATGTAAATTTAAAAACGTAATTATTTAATTATATAATTGTTAAAATGAAAAAAAAACTTTTTCTAAGTGATAATGTAAATTATCTATAACAAAGTTGTTTAATTAAGTAGATGTCTAAGTCGTGTGCGATCTACATTACCGACATTGGTGAAAAAATTTTTGTTTTTGTTATTTTTCAATGAGAGTAAACACGAGTTGTTTACTAATTTTTATATCATACAATTCTCTCATTTTTATAGATTATTATTTACAAACTTAAAATGCAACAATTTATTGTAAAATACGATCATATTTAGTGGCCGTGTTTTTGAGGTGGGCTTGGCAGATGCCGAATTTACAGAAAAAACGCGGTCACTACTTGTGATCGCATTTCACAATCAATTGTCTTGGTATTTGTTCC
>JAAMPD010002413.1:0-15082 GCA_025266255.1 Trissolcus basalis
AATCATAATCTAGATGAATTCTGATTTTTAATATTGAAATTACTTTTTATTTCAATTTTTATGGAGATACCTGGTTTTTTCATTTATTAGTGGAGTTACCTGGTTTTACCAAAAAAAGGACTTTTTCCATTATTCTATAACTGCGGATATATAAAAAAAAAAACGTTAGAAAATGAATTTTCGACTCGTTATATTAAAGTACTCTTAAAAAAGATGCGGAATATGGCAAAAACTCGATTTTCAATTTTTTAGAGTTACCTGGTTTTTCCCATCAGACACAGATTTAGCCTTGCTCTTTTTAACGATTTAACTATATTCTGCCGGTCAGGTAGTCTGGCCAACACTCGCGCATCCGTACTATCATATTCTGTACGCAGCAGCTGTGCAAGAGGAGCTTCCGAGTTGTCAGTTGCCTTACGTTTTAGAGATGCTAATTTTTTTTTTGCCTGGATCTCATCTGAAACTGGACCGTGTTGATGCGTCGATTCATTCTTACCCTGATTGTTGAGAATGCGACCACCAACGTGTTTTGTTATTGCTCGTGCAAAGCATGAATCTCGATTGCGGCACAACCAATAAACCCGATTAGCGTACGCCCGGCGTTTTTCGTGTAAAGATAGTAATCTATATTTAAGAAATTACCGTTTTTCCTGTTCGGAATAAGTCCAACTGTATTGTGATGAGTAGACATTTTACACTTAGATGTAGACTTTTAATTTTTCAGCAGATACTGATTTTATGACGCTTAGATGACAAGTGACATGAAACCCGAAGTTGAAAGTTGACAAATGTGACAGTTGTTCGATTTTTTGAGAATAAGAAAATTTTTTGAATATCATAACTGCTAACGTTTAGACGAGTTTGCAATTGTTCCAAAATTGGTTCAACGTCAATAAACGTTGTTGGGAGACTACGTTAAACCAACGTCGGATTGTGTGTAGATACAAGGTGGGATCAATGTTGGTGAGTTCACGTTGACAGCCATTGTTGGGATAACCTAGGACCAACGTCGGTAGACTGTGTATGGAGCCAACGTTGAACCAACGTCGGTTCAGATTTGTATACAAGGTCAGATTAATGTTGGCAAGGTAACGTTAGCAGTCAGTTATTGTTGAGTTAACGTAGAATCAACCTTGGTCCTACCAACATTAACTTGTCGACAAGTTCGTGGTTCATTTTGATAGCTAAATTCGACACGTTCAATAGAGCAGGGGACAGAGACGTGGACTACAACTTTGGGAGCGAGAGTTCGATTCCCAAAACACAAAAAAACTTTGACCCTCTTAAGATCATTCACAAAATTTCTGAATGATAAATTATCACTACTACAATATATTTCTATAAAAATTAAATGAATTGTTCGAATATTAAAATAATAATTTTTTTTCATTATTTAAAACAACAACGAAGGCACCCTGCGTAATAGGGATGTTGATAAACGACGTAGAGACAACGTTGGCAAACAATGTAGAAACAACTTTGGCATACAACCTTGGCGATGCGTCACGAGCCAACGCTTACGCAATGTTGGTAAGACGTTGTCGAACAATGTCGATACGACTTCACCAACTTGGTGCCAACGTCGTTTCTGCCTGTGACGTTCAACGTAGCAGCGCGCCATGTATAGTTGCAATAATCATCACAAAAAAGCGCGGTAACATCATAAAACTGTTGAACAATCAATTTATCTATCTAAAATGATGAACAATCAATTCATTTGTAACGGTGTGCGTCAATTTAGAATAGATTTTTAAATACAATTTTAGAAAATGAGTCAGCGAATGATTTTATGCAATAAAACTCATAACTTATTAGGGTAAATTCGATTTATATTTGAGAGTTTTGTTTAGTTATAAGATTTTAAAATATGGGCCTTAAATTATTACAGAAACCGGAAACCAAAAACGCGTGACGCCGAATGAACGGTCATAAAAATTGGACTGTTACGCATAGAATTAGAAAGATGGGCTTGGGTATGACTCATCTAATATTGTTCGCGGAAAAGATGACCATAAAACTAAAAGCATTTTTTACTGAAACGCCTAAGACCACGTTTCTATCAATGATCTATTGGTTAAGTGAACATGGTCCAGCTAGCTCATCAATAGTTTTATTACTTTGTTTGTGCACTACGTCATTGGACCCCCGTGCTAGCTGGCCCAGTGTTAAATACCCAAATCAGACCCGGGCAGAGCAGTTCTCAATTTCCTTCCGACGAGTAAAGTAGCCTACCGTGGCTTCTCCGCGACGTATCCGCAACCGTGTACAAGATGTTGTGCGCGTTTCTATCTGTGTGTGTGCACTAGCATTACATCAAGTTACGGCCCTGCCAGTTACCTGTCTCCGCGAGTACTCTGATTTTATTTGATTTAAAAATGTAAGTTGTCCATGTATTATTTTTAGTTTGAATGAATCAATAATTAAGCCAGATTCGGAAAAATGTGATATATTTTATCCTAGCTCCTGTTTTCCTTTTTCGCATGCTTTTTAGACGTTACACATTTATCATTTCCATCCATTTAACATTTATTTATCACATATTTTATCAATTTCACATACTTTTCATATCAGCGGTCAAAATAACCGCCTAATTGCCGTTCTAGTGGATAATTAAATATCTTTAATTGTAAATATAAATATCATAACATTCAAGTAGAGTTGTGTTTGAGAAAGGTAAATAATGAAGTCAGAAAGTTTTAAATAATTTGATTGATAATTAAAAATGCAACAAGAGTTTGAATTTTAAAAAACATACAAATGATCGCTTTGGCTGTTCTAGTGTTCAATTACTTAATATAAATTGAATTTCACTCATCAATTTGTGCAAACTCGTACTGTTCTAAATTGAATGAGAATCCTTCAATGAGACTAAAATATTCTTAAAGGGCTTTATTGTGCGAATTAATTTCGAGCATAAAAGTAGTCAACACTTTGCAGCTACCTCGGTATTTATTCTCGATCTATTTCAGCAACTGAACTGGTGAAAATTAAGGAATTTTACCCAAAAGAAAACTCGGGTTGAGAGTGGTGGAAATCAAAATGGTCTTTCATTTTGAATATTCTTCATGTCTGAAAACAGTTTTTATATGCACAGATAATGCAACTTTTTCTCCAGAAGTCAACAGATTTGCGATATCTGCAAAGTAAAAACTAGGGATGTCAAAAACGTGGTTCGAACCCGTCCGAACTTTTTTTGGCAAATTTCGAACATGTTTAAGCTGTTTAATGGACTCGAACAGTTCAAAAGTTTGAAAACCTCGAACAGTTCCAGAGTTTGAAAACTTAGAACAGTTCGAAAGTTCGAAAGTTCCGATGTTCAAATGCAAATTTTTTTTCAATAAAATACAACATATCAACCAAAGTGTTTTGCAGGTTTAATAATCATGAATATGAATAAGAAAAATAATTTTATTTTAAATAATAATCAAAATGAGACCACGCTAAATCTGAGTAGATAAATAAAACGCACCACTCTGACGCCTATTTTAAGGCAATAAAACTTATTCAAAGAAAGTCATCTGGCTATCGCCATAATATAATAACGTCTCAATAAATGCAAAGAAATACAAGTCGCCTTAGCACGTAGAACAAAACATAGAAATCTCAAGTGTTTCTAAAAATTATAAAACGTTGCTTCGTGCGCTCGTATGACATCTTAAAAATATCGACTTGCAATTTATTTTCAAGTCATAAAATATAATTCGGGGTATTTTTCCCACCAAAGAAAAGTCATAAGAATTCTTTGTTCTTACTTTTCGACAACGTCCTCTGGACGAAAAACAGTCAGAAATCGGCTAGAGCTCGAACCGTGCACAAGACTGTATAAATGTTGTACTTACAACCCAATAGTTAGTAATTCACAAATTACTAACGCAGTCTTGTGTTAACAAATCAGACTGCGTGCGTCTCAAATCAGAAACAAAATTTTGTATAAAATAATTAATCGCTATTATTGTAAAATTGAATAAAAATCTCGAAAATAGCGTATTAAATTATTGTAGTTTGTTTGTACGCAACACAAAGTTCTACTAATAAATATCTAAAATCGAATATTTTTTAACGTTAAAATTTTCAACCTTGAATTTTCGTTTTTGTCAAAATTAAAAAAAAATGTTTACAATAAATTTTATTTGAAAAGTAACATGCACTCAAATTACAACAATCAGAAGAGAGACAGAGATATTGTTAAACGATATTGTTAAATTATATGGAACTTCATGTGTTTTTAAACACATTGTCGAGTCGATTGTCACACTAGTGATTCGTTGCTACAAATGTCATAAAATTGACAGTATGTCAGATTTGGCGATTGAAGCAAATAATGAACTTCGTTTGAATAATTCGCGTAGTGATATATTAAATTATTCTACAAAATTAGATAACAACAGAGCTTAATGTGATAATTCTTTCAAAGAGTTACGAACTTCTGGAGGGTCATCAACGACATTGCATCGTCATTTTTGAACATGCAAAGAAAACAATGAAGGTAATAATATTTTTTGTGTATTGGACAAACAAGTGATACTGTTTAATTCAAAATAAACAATATAATCATTTTTCGATAAATGTTATCATATATATGTACAAATATTTCCAAATTTCTTTCTAAGGCCAAATTTGTATACTCGCAGAATTGTTGTACGCATACGCGTATATATAGTTATGCACACAGCACGACGCGGCTTAGCAAAATGACATTCGAGGTTATGTTGTCTGTTGACAGAAAATCTAATAATAAACAATAAATGCACCGAGTCAAAGATTTTTGTATAAAATTAATTATGCATTCTATTAGGTTTGCATCATAATTGTCAAATTGTTTTTTGCATATAATATGCAAGTCAAGCGTTCGCAAGTATTTTATAAAATTGATATTTTCAAGTGAAATCAACGCAAAAGAGATCGAGTATTTTCCGTCAAAGTCCCAAGAAGCAGAAAGAATTACTTCTGCAATAGTATATATGATCACAGCAGATTTGCAGCCGTTTAGTATAGTTAAAAATCGTAGATTCAAGAATTTAGTGACAACTATTGAGCCTCGATATAAAATTCCATCGAGGAACACTGTAGTAAAAAAAATGACACAATCTTACTTGGCCAAACAAACAGAAATTCGGAATGAAATTTTAGCTGATTTGAAATACGGTACAATTTGTTGATATTTGGATCGTTATTACGCAACTTTTATTATTAATAACATTTGAAATTATATTTGAATTTTATAAAATGTGATACTTCAATTTTTCAGTTCAGCTACATTTATGCACGACAGATGGATGGTCGTCACAAAATGTCGAAAGTTTTATTTCCTTAACATTACAATACGTAACAGAAGATTTTAAATGCAAATCTTTTATGTTAAATATGTTGAAAGCCTGTTTTGTGAAGACAGGCGGCTGTGAACATGAATCGGGTTCTTCATGACATATTAGCAGAATGGGAATTAGAAAACACGTTGATACAGAAAATTTTGATCACAGACAATGGGCCGAATTTGGTGGCTGCAGTAAGGTTGGATGAGGAATGGCAGAAAATTCCGTGTTTTGCACACAACATACCATTAGTTGTAACTGATCTGATAAAGGTTAAATGAAAAATAGAAACATTTAATCAATCACTAATGTTGTGAAAAATTTTCAATCGAAGCAATTAATAATAATAAATTTTTAGGAATTCGACGACATAAACAACATTTTGATGAAATGTCGGAAAATTGTAACGCATTTCTCGCATTCTGTGTTAGCAAAGAAAAAAACTTAAGAAGCTCAACTCCGTTTGAATGGCTCTAAACAGTATTCGATGTTAATACAAGACGTACCTACGCGTTGGAACAGTCAACTAGACATGATGAAGCGTTTGTTGGACTTAAAGTCTGCATTAGGCATAGTGTTGAGTGAAAGAGGTAAACAATGAATAATTTTTGTTATCATCAACTCTTTGTTGTTCATTAATTTTTCATTGAAATTATTTTAATTGCAATTTTCATGTATATGTGTGAATAGCTCATGAATTTGTAATTTTATAGGTAGTCCTGACAATTCAATTAGAGAGGAAAATACAAACGTTGAAAACTACGTTGAAATTTCATCACCACTCAAAGAAGTCACTGTTTTGATCAGTTCGGAGTCTCATTTCTTGTCCAAATACGTGCCATTGACAAAATCTTTGTTCAAACTCTATGAAGACTTTGATAGAGAAGCAAGTGGTTTGATTGCCATCATCTTTGACTCCTTGAAGAGAAGATTTGATTTTGTAAAGGAAAATGAAATTATGATACTGGCTAGTATGGTTGATCTTCGATTTAAAAATAGATGTATTTTGACTGATGAAGAAGCTGTCTATGAGTTATTAGTATCAGTCACAGTTTCCCTATCATTCTTCATAGGTTATAATGATGATAAAAATATTGCTCTAAATAATACAATGAATGGGATTATTCAATTGTAAATACACCCTCATTGTAAGTCAATAAATATGAACTTTGATTTAAAATTTGATTGACTTTGAATTTTCAGAAGCTCCAAAATCGCGACTTATGTCAGTGATGGATAATATCCTGCAAACTGAACGTGATCAAGAAGGATTCACCAAGAATAATGTTCAAGCCGAAATAATCCGTTGGTAAAATAAACCTACTCTTCCCAGACAAACCAATTCTTTAGAATTTAGGGAGAAAAATAAACAACGTTTTAAAAATTTATTCGCGACTGCGCAAAAATATATTGGTAATTCTGCTTCACAAACGTGCAGTGAAAGATTGTTTTCCATGGCTGGTAATATTGTCACTCATCAAAGAGTGAGATTAGTTCAACAACACGTTGATGAAATTGCATTTTTGAATTGCAATTCATAGCTTTATAGTTTCTATCATTTTAATTACGACTTACTCTCTTCTATCGTAAAGATGATTTATGTATTTTTGTTAATTATTATTATAAAATGTTTCGATTAAATTTTGAGAAATAAATATTCAACTGTTCTGTGATATAATCGTTTCTTCAGGCAAAAAAATAAGACAAAAAAAGCGTATTTTATTTGGACGGATGAACTTTCAAAAATTGAACTATTCGAACAGTCTGAACTTTTTAATTGTTCGAACTTTTTAAATTTTCTGAACTGTTCGAACGTTTCCAAACTTTGTCTTTGAATGAGCTGTTCAAACAGTTCATGAACTTTTCGAATATTTGACATCCCTAGTAAAAACAGATATCAAAGCTTACGGTCACGATGTGACAGATGCGGCCCCTACGGCAAGCTACCCGTCACGCCGTGCATCTATGTCTACGAGACGCTTCTAGCCGGTTTGCGTGAATAAATAGGATATTCGATACAAACTGAAAAATTAAACTTTTATGTCCAAAAAGTAAATAAAAATTTGTAGACCAGATTTGTCGGTCTACTTTTTGAATTGAACTCGTTAATTTTAACAAAATAAAAAAAAGAGCTCGCGCATCTTCTGCGCGTGCACTCGCAGATGAACCGGCCTGTCGCGTCAGCTCGCGTCACCCGTGTCAATACGTGACACGTTAAAATAACTCTGACATTATTAAAAAATATCTGAAAGACGCATTAACATACCAGAAGACATTTTGTCTGAAAGACTTTTTTATCATAAATTTCGGAAAGCACATGAACAAAAAGTTGTCATCATAAAAAAATCAGAGTAAGTATTATAAAGTGCAAATTTTGAAAAAAAAAAACAGTACCCTATATAAGGCGTCTTATTTATATGTAACAAACGATTGAAATTAAACCGTAAGACTCTTCATGCATAAGAAAATATACGATGAATAAGTACTTATTAAACTTTGTGTCGATAATTTAATTTCTGTTTTTAAAAAATATGATAATGTTTTCAATGCTATTCACGCAGCTATGTTGCAATATATCCATAATTTAACGTATGATGATCTTCTTTATCACATAGAATGTCATATAAGTCATTAGTATCCTAATGAAGGAAAAAAATGTTATACTATTGTAATCAATGTTCCATGAAATGTGTTTGTATTCAATACGCCATCATGATATAGAGAACAAAAAATGTGATGAAAAATTAATGAATACTTTGTTAATATGAAAAAATCCATGTTTTTATCAAAAATTTGAGAAACTCTCCAATTATACCTATTTTGAGTATTAGAAATCGTAGATAATATGATCTCGAATATCGGAAACTTATGATACTATAAAAGTATAAAAAATTATTATCGAGAGTTATGTAGGGACAAAGGTCCAGAGGTTCTCTGCAGACACAGCTACGTGCTTTTACTACCTTTTTGTCAACTCATTTCATTTTAAATCAAAACTTCATGTTATATTATCATTTTCATTCTAAAAATGAACGACGATTTCATTTTTCAAAATCATAATTTCAAATTAACTTTAATTTTCATTAACTCAAAATATACTCCGGGAGGAGCCCCTGCCTCGCCACTACCGCCGCTGCCCAAAAACACTCCAGCGTGCAACTATTTTTAGCCTTTTAGCTCCGGACGCTTACAGCAGCCAGTCGGTATCGTAAGTCGAAAGTGTTTTTTCACGGATTTTTATCAATCGGAAGTAATAATCATTCGAATAATGAAAACGAGCTCACAAAAAACATGTTATCTATATCAGTATCATTAATATTGAACACTTTCCTGACTAAAACTTTTTTTTCATCCAAATATTCGCAATCAAAATAGAGAAATTGAAATTGGAAATACGTCAGTACTTTTTACTGACTCCGGCCGTGGATACCGTAGCGTTAGTCCGTACAGAGTACACTGACTTTGGAGCTGGAGGGTTAAAGGCGCCATGCATCCTCTACTCTACTGGAATTATATCTGTTATAAACAGAAAAATGAAGATAAATGTATAAGTACTTCATATACACTTACCTTGATTTACTAGTTTATCAGTTTTATACTAGTAAATTGGACATTACGTTTTGGACACCTTCAGTGTCTATTCATAAGAATAACTATGAATTCACTGTTTAAAGATTTCATCTAATATCATGCACATTCGTGAATACGACGCGTATGTGAAATTTCGTCATAACTGATACTCTCTTACATAATTTTTTAATTGCTTTTGATATTAAATAATCATTCATAAGACTATACAACAATTATGTTATTATATTACTTCGTTCAAAAAATAAGTTTTCATGACTCTACTATACTTTCTATAAGTCATTATAATTGAGGGAGCTTATAGTTTTAATTGGTTAGTTCAGCAAAGTGCACAGACAAAAAGTGTGTGCACACTGGTTTATAATACATATTAGATCGATGAGATTGAGTCCAGCTATGAGAGAAAATAAAAAATCATCTACTTTGGTAGAAGAAAATTTGTTTGACTCGTACTTCAGATACTATAAAATAGTATCGATGATCACAGGATCATGGGCCCATCAAAATAAACGTGCCTGTGTGTTGTTACATGTTTATCATGGATTGAGTGCTTTTATGATATTTTATTTGCAAGTAATTTCTATCATGAATAACACTTTAGTCAAATCGTAGAATATAATGGATACGTAAATGACAGAGTATTCTTTTTTTTCTAATATTAAATGATATAGATTTCATATTTGTATAGCATTCGAAATGATATAAAAAATGTGTGTACAACTTGTCAGTGGACTTTTATTACAATATGCATAATTTTTATCATGTTTCACAATATGATAAACAAAAAAAAGGTAATTGTTCTAATTTTGTTTCATTTTGATTAAGTAATTCAATAAGATGAGAGAAAAAGGATGTTTTTATATTCTTCAAATTTTTATTTTGATCTTCGTATTATTAAATGTTGTTGAAATTTTTCTTCACAAATGAATAATACTCAAAAATATAGAGTATCAGATTTTTCAAACATATTGATCATTTGACTATAAAAATAAATAGTTTTTTAAATACTTTTTACTGATTTCCGGATAAAAATCAATTTTTTGACACAAATTTTTATAATGCATATTTTGATGAAGTAGACTTCTCTAAATAGTGCAGCGTTTTTGAATTTCGTCAAAAATGCTCATAACAGGGTTTTTTCGTGTTTTTGCAATAGCGCGCATGGGCGGAAATACTGCTCCCAGTAGCGCGGATCGACAGGCATGCTCGTTTCTTTCAACTATTTTGTACCAGCGACTGTAAAAAATTAATAGTGAAAATATCAATTCATATCGACAATAATTATACTTCTAACATTTTATCGGTTCTTCACTTTTTTCATTTACGTGACAAATTTTCATCTGAAAATAAAACAAGATTTTGACCTACTTGCGTTGCCTTATTGTGTGTCATCGAGTAATGAGACATAGTAATTATTATTCTTGTACGTTTTCGTACACAAAGTTCTTAGTGGCGGTCAAATTTTCGTATGACAAAATAACTTGTCACATCATGTCGAGAAAAGCAATGAAACATTTTTCTACTATTGAACATAAACTTTATATATTGTTTAAATGGAATATAATTCGTTGATAAACAATGGTGTTTTGTCATATACTTGATAACAGATATTTCTCTATAAAATTACATCAAAATTAGTGAAACGATTCAGATTTTAAGCACTGCGGCGAAGAAAATGTGTGTGTAAAACTTTGAACGCGATTGACATTATAACGGTTTTTCTGATTTTTTTCACCAATTTTTATTCTATGAAGCGAAAAATGTCCAAAATTAATTACAAAACAAATCAAACATAAATTTTAAATTTTGAAAATTCATAAAATCATAATTAAAAGTGCGACAAGAATACCGACAAAATCGTGATTTAGGGCTATTTTTTGACAATGCTAAACATGTTCGTAGGTAGTTGCTGAACGAAAACAGATATCAAAATTCTGTCAAACTGTTTTGTTCATTACTAATTACTGAACATTTTTGCGCTAATAAATATAAAATCGGTTGAAGATTGCCGTAAAAGAAGCTTGCGGAAAACACTCCTTCCCGCGAAAGTTTTTTGACAAAAATGTTGTTTAAATTTTTTTAACACTAGAAGTACGAAATACATTGAATTGATGTATTCAAAACTACTTTTAATCATTACTTCCGTTACATTCGATTTAAAGCTTATTCCTATAGTGACTTTAATTGTTTTTTTATGCTCTACAAGATGGCATGATGAAAGATTTGAATTTTTGCGTCATCTTTGAGAAAAAAATTAGTCTACCTAGAAGGACGGAATACATCAATTTGATGTATCAATCGTTGACACTCTCTATCGACATGTTTTATCGAAACGTACATTAATGATTAAAAAAATTATTCATAATAAATGTTCAGATATGCTAGATGATTAAATATGTATAAAAATAAAACTTATTTTCGATACAAAAGTATAAATCAGTTTATTTCAAACCAAGTTGGTATGTATAACAAAATTTCCGATAATAACAATAATAATGTTAATAATAATTATTATTATTTTTGTATTGTTGACTGTTTCAATTCATACGGTGTTCACATCCATACGAGTGTTTTTCTTGACAATATATTGCGTTAAAATCTTTGGAAAGTGAAAATTACATTGAAATTACTTCAATATAAGTCCTTTCCCTTCCCTTTTAGTTCAATATGAATCCCTTCAAAAATGTAGTTACTACTCTTAAGTTTTAGATAGAAAATGAATTTTCTCATATATGAACATTTATTAGTATTTTTTTGCTAACTAGTTACACTGATCAAAATAAAAAACGCAACACTTCCCATTAGAATAACATGAAGTATTGCGTTTTTTATTTGGACTAGTATATAATATATTAGTGGAAAAATAATTATTATTTGTTTTATAATTTTCAGATTAACATAATGATCAAAACAGTTGAAAATTATTGTAAGTTTATACTACAGTTGCAGAAACACAAGAAAGTAGCCTTACAACAATTAAAAATCAATGAAAAATTGTCAAAACTCATTACAAGTAAAAATTAGGATAGGAATATGTCTTTATATCATGAAACGTTTATCAACAATGTTATTTTAAAATTAAATTATTGAAATTAGGATTATTTACAATTATGTGGATTTCTTTGCCTTTTCTTTCTCTTGCTGGAATAGTATTCTTCTGTCAAAATACAACAAGATAAGAATCTCTGTATCTAAAAAATTTATAATACTAAAATCTGTATTATCAAATGAGTGGGCAATCATTCTTACTATTTCTAGTGCTCATTTTTTCTCGTACTATGGCAATGGTTTATTATTATTTTGCACTTTAATGTTATGTACTCGAAATATCAATATTTCCGTAATAAGGTAAGTATAATTGGACTTTTATAAACAACAAATAACAGTTTTCCATATGCACAGATATTCTTATACAGTTAAGCGTAGCTTACCATTTCTTCATTTCGAAAGCGTGCCATACTCAAAAAATCACAGAAAAATAGTAATTAGAACAGTTTTCAAATTCATTTATTACTTTCATATATTTATGTACTCTATCACACAGAAACTGGATACAACTTTTCTAAACGATTATATAATGAATATATGGTTAAGGGAAATAAACATGGTATTTTCGGTATAATTAACGCTTTTTTCAAGATTTTTTTTGACAGGTTGTATGAAAGATAAATACATGCAATTTCGAAAGGTAAAACCACATGTATTAATGTTTCTAAAAATATATTTTATATCAAAAAAATTTCAAATTGTAACCAGTGGCGCTCATTTCGGGAGTTTTCGGGTCTCGCCATGACTTTCCAAGAGCACTCGGGTATTTCCGGCAATATTCGGGTCTTTCGGGGGCCTTCGGGACCCGAAGGCCCCCGGAATCTTTGGGGGGGGGGGGGGAGATCCGCGGAACGCGAGCGAAAGCAATAGCCGGACGGGGGGGGGGGAGGGAGATCCGCGGAACGCGAGCGAATCTTCACACACTGTCACAGGCACACATATTCACACATCCCACATACACATTCATATTTAGACATTCACATTCACATTTACACATTCACATTCACAAATTCACATTTACACATTCACATTTACATATACACATTCACACATACGCATATTCACACATATACATTCACACATACGCATATTTACAGATACAAATTCATCCATACACAAATTCATACACATCCACACATACATAAATTCATACACATGCACACATACACAAACTCACACACGAAGTTATTGACAAATAACGGAAAAAAGAAATTTTTTTTTAAATGTCAATACCTTCGACAATTTCGAATGTATTTCAATGGTTTTTTTTCAAATTGTTGTAAAAAGTCTGAAGTTTATGAATCTATAGAGAAAACATACTAAACCAGTGCGCACAAAGTTGCTACATTGAATTGAAGTTTAACAATTTTTTTAGGAAATGTTTTTCTTTTAAACATTTACCACCAGCGCCATCTGTTTAGCGTAAAAAAAATTATCGTTGCATGACTTCTGTAGCTGACCCTTCAAGCTTCAATTTAAAAAAAATTGAAGTATTCTTGATTGATACAGTCAAAGTTATGACTGTTTGAAAATTGGCTTTTTTTGAAAATTTTAGGTGGCCCGATAATTTATGTGCGGAGTGTAATTTTAACAATTTGCAGCGACTTATGATAAATCTTTTGTTACTTTCAATCAATAAAGAATGAATATCAATTAAGAAAATACTTCTTCTATCTAAATAACAATATTAATCTCATTCAAATTAAAATTTTTTCCGCGCTCCGTTAAACGGTTGGACGCAGCCAATCCTGAAGAACTAAGTGTTAGTTTGAAGGTTGGTAGCAATGTTCCCACAATTTAGACCCGTATAGTTCATGGTTTAATTTTCAACTAGCTTTGTTCTAAAATAACGAACTCTCCCCCGTTCCTTCTGTCCGTGGTTTCATCAGGGTACAGATCGTCGCGGAAGAATTTTTTTGCAAAAAAGCGAAATTTTTGTGTTTAAGTGGTGATAGTTCCCTCCTGCCTTCTCTATTGGATTAGGAAACAGATCAGACAAGCGATAATCCAAAAAGGTAAAAAATATATTGCGCTTCAACCCCATTCCTTTTCCATCTTCTGAAGAGAGCACGTGCGCTTCGTTTAACCTATGCACCGACGGGGTGGTTCACCCGGTCGTGTTTCGACCCACTGAACAAGATCCGTCAGTTGCTTCTCTCGCGAAATCAACCTATTTTGAAAATAATGTGGTAAATTTGGCAATAGAGCGACGCGAAGGGCGGGAAAGCGTTAATGATACGATTAGACAACACCGTTAACGCGAGAGGTCCGTTTTTAGAGCAAGAACTAGTTAGTTAGTAATCTATCGCGATCGAACTCACATTGTAATTGATACTGACCCAAGATAATAAATGAGCATTGTGATTGATGGGAGAAATTCATCAAGTATAAATTATTACAAACAATCTCAATTAAAACCCACAATTTGCGGGCTCGTCCAGGATCGCGACAGAAAGAGTGATTTTGGTCCCTGGAAAAGTGAAAACGTGAGCAGTAGAATTCTGCACGAGTACAGTTAGGAGAAAACCTCTTTTGTGCATATCAGACATTGTGAGATGGCAAGACCAGTACACACTCAATGTATCTCAACTGAAAGATACACTCCGCACATAAATTTTCGGGCCACCTAAAATTTTCAAAAAAAGCCAATTTTCAAACAGTCATAACTTTGACTGTATCCATCAAAAATACTTCTAATTTTTTTTAATTAAAGCTTAAAGCGAAAATTATTATTTTTATTTTCTCAATTTAAATGAAACAGTAATTGTATGATGATAATCTTTATTTCTATTACTGAAATTATTTATACTCAAAACAAACTTTATTTATTTTACTTTTCCAAGAAAAAAGGTCAAAACCTTGAACAATAACAGTGACGTTCGCTCTTATCTATTATGTCTCAGTTTTTTAATATCTCAGTTTTTAATATTTCAAAAATTTCATATTTTTTCTGATTGACAAAATACTAATTTTTTCATGACAATTAATTAATTCCCATTTAAATATCGCGCCTTTCGCACATTCAAAAGTCAGATTTGGACAATTTTTATTGATTTTCTATAACGAACTGTCATCGATTCAGTTTATAGCACTTTATTGATTTTTTCAATCTCATTAATTAATTATTTTGTTTT
>JAAMPD010002414.1:0-15080 GCA_025266255.1 Trissolcus basalis
TCAACGTAGAACAGAGCGAGGACGTTGAAACCAAGCTCGGGTTGCAAAAATATCCTTGTTGCAAAAGGCTAGAGTGGGCGTAAAGTACGCTCAGCAGAGCAATTGCGAATGGCAGGAAGAAGAATTCGTGCAGCAAAATGACCCATGCCGTACTTGTTGAAGGCAAATGTTGCTGTCATGCTGCGACTAAAACACAAAATTTGTAACGAGGTAACAATCTGTTAAGCTAAGGAATATCAGTGGCTTAGAAGCAAAAAACATGTCCCACACGGACAAAGATATATTTTGAGTTATATTTAAAATATACATTATATAAATAAAATATAAACTTATATATTTCGATATAAACTGTTTATATTTAAAATATAAAGCGGCAAGATCTTATATAAATTGAATATTAATTTTTTATATAATTTATGTAAAAAATATATTTAAAATATAATTTTTGCATATATTTTGACATATATTTTTGTCCGTGTGGGGTGTGACTTTATTTTAGAATTTCAAATAATGCTAATCTTTAAATGTTTAAACTGATCGTATAATTTTGTTTTTTTTTTTAATATTGAATTTGCTGATAATTTGCAGTTGGATTGATATTGAATATATTTCATACATCAAAATAAACAATAGCATTATTGTTAATGGAGTTACAACATGTATATGTTATCACTTCAGAGTCACTGATATTTTTGTAAATTATCAAAAAATTATTTTTAACTATGATTTTTTTTAGTAATTATATTTTTGTGGTAAAAAAAGTACCAGTATAAAGCTAGCAGAGTAGAAAAGCATCCAGGTTTGATTCCACGTCCCAAGCCTTTGAAAAGATGGTCCATAGGCAGGTCCTTATGGTTCGCAGAGCCCTGTGGAATGTCCTTAAGATAAACACCACCTTCAGCCTTGAACTTGTCAACCAAAACCGAAATCTGCTGGTTGGACTCGAGAAATCGTTCCCTCGACCGACGATCGACGGTGGATAAGCACACTGCAACATAATTAGGAACCATTAAAAAAATTTCCAAATTACCGGCTTGCAACGAAAAGATTGATGATTAAATCAATTTGCTCCAGACAAAGAAGATCAGCCGATAATCACCGATCCGTGGCTAACGGTTCGGTAATAAAACTGCGGTTGAAACTGTTCTGCAAACTACATCTTCTGAACAATCTGGTGCAAAAAGTTTACAATCTTCTCTATTTTTTTTTTTTTTTTCATTTTTTTAGATTCTTACAATAGTACATCAACGGGTTCTCCAGCTCAGGACACGGAAATCCGATGTAAGTGAAGTAGTCCAGCATGTTTCTGGTTGGTCCTGAGTAAACCACAGCTCCCAGGCACAAAAGTGCAACTCGACTCACGAATGGCAGCACGTCTGACCTTGGAGTTTCCATTGTCAGAACCACGATGGAACCCCTTCTGGTGACGTAGGACCAGAGCATGGAGATGATGAGGTAGGTGTTCAGAGGATCGGTGTCCCAGGTGGGCTCATCCAGCAGGATCAACATCGGGTCCTTGGCAAGCTGGACGCCCAGCATCAACCGACGGTACTCCGGCCGGGTTAGGTCACTTACGCTCCGGTTCGCCACTTGGGATAGCGCCAGATCCGCCAGGGTCTGTCGAACTCGCGCCTCCCGGTTACTCAGATTCGCCAACCACGTGGCGTAGGTGAGAGTTTGACGCACCGTCAAACTTGGTAACAGATGGCAACGGTGTGTGACGTATCCACCGAATCGACGGAACATCTCAGCTGTCAGTGGGGTTCCATTCAAGGTCACACGACCTCGGGTTTCACCTAGTGCACGACCAGCTGAAAAAGAAATTATATTGTATTCTGATTTGTTAATGTCTGAAATGTTGATTACTAAACGTGATCAATAATAGCACAATCTAAATAATATACAGATAATATATATACATATATATAATGTATGTATATATGTTTATTATCTATATATTATCTATATAGATTGTTATATTGGGGTATATTTTTGTATATTTGATATATATATGAACCATAGACGATCCTCTTTATTAAAAGTTGTATTTATTACAAGTTCAAGTTTTTGGAAATTTTAATTTTCTCTTTTTCGTTTGCTATTTTTAGCTTCTCATCTTCATTCCACCTCAGTGATAAACTTAGAATACGATTTTACGATTCACCGTTAATTCCGCGCTTAATCAGATCTCTTAAGTAAAAGGAGTGAATTGAATGAAAAAACAAGCAAGTGTGAAAGTCGTTTATAACGGGGTAAGATGGCCAAGACACAATATGCAAAACGTTATCAGAAAAACGGTGTTTCAAGGAAGCAGTAAAGAAAGACGGCAGTAAAATAGTATATTTCTATCCTAGGCGTGAAAAGTAATTATCGGGTGAGCGGGGGTTGACAACCTGAGCCGAAGGCGAGGGTTGTCATCCGCTCGCCCTGTAATTACTTTTCACGCCTAGGACAGAACGATATTTTTCCCTACGAAGGCTGAAAAGTAGAACTTTTAGAGGCCCGCAGCCGAGAAAAGTTCACTTTTCACGGCTCAGTAGGGAAACAGTATTTTTCATGCTGAGTTATGAAAAAGTCTCTTTACCGCACGTGTGTGAAATACGACTTTTTCAAATGGGAAAGAGGCATGAAAAATAATTTGCTACATTTAAATCAGATGTAAGTTTATTTACACATCCTGTGAGTGTCTTTTTTCTAACCTGATGCAAGTGTGTTTGCACATGAATCAATAATTTTACTATAAATCAACTGGTAGAATTAATCAAGGATATTTTTATATTCATGGACAACTTATCAAAATTTTATATAAAAAATTTTAATTAACTGATATGTTTCGGATTTAAAGATTAGAATGACATTGTCATTAAATGTTAATTAAAGCTATTAACAATAATTAATGGTCCGTGCCTTTATTTAAAGAATGCGTGAATGTGGTTATTATTATTCCAAATTTTTTTTGCAAATGTTAAATGAGTGAATAAGAAAAATTTAGCATTTGTGTAAATTATTAAGATATAAATTGTATTGTAGATTTATATATGCAGAAACAGGATTTTTCTGGCAGTGGTGGAACCAACAATCAAAAGACGTACAAGAAAATGTCAAATGTCTTGTCAATCAGGGGCGATTGGAATTTGTCAATGGAGGCTGGAGTATGCCCGATGAGGCTGTATCACATTATCAGTCATTGATAGATCAATATACTTGGGGTTTTAGGTAAAAATTCGCTTCATTTTTTCTCATCATTGAAAAGAAATGAAAATTGATGTTCACATTTTTTTATTAAGACGCTTGAATGACATTTTTGGACGATGCGGACAGCCACGAACAGGATGGCAAATTGACCCATTTGGTCACTCCCGAGAATTGTCTTCATTTTTTGCGCAATTTGGTTTCGATGGAAACTTTTTTGCCAGAATAGATCATGAAGATAAAAGTAATCGATTACTAAACAAAGATATGGAGTTCGTGTGGTATGGAAATCCCAGTTTAGGTATTTCAGTTTTTAGTTTTTTTTTCATACATTTTTATTATTTATATTTAATATGTTTGGTGAAAATGTCATGATCAAAAAATATGACAATTTTCATCGGAAAAATGTATACATACTTTAAAAAAGTCAACGAACTTTTTATCTTTATTAAAACATTAATAATTGTTATAAGTTGAAACAAAAAAAAAAAAAGAAAATTAGTAGTTGTTCAAATTTATTGTTTTTGATTATAGACAAAAGTGACTATCTCTTCACATCTGTTCTGTACCATCATTATAATGTTCCCAAAGAATTGTGTTTTGATTTCAAGTGTTATAATTGGATCGGTGAAGAAAATTTATTAGAAAAGGTAATCATAATAACAATTTTCGTTGTTTTTATTTGTTCCATTCAATGGAATACATTTAATTCAAATTTTACTTATTCAGTATTTTAAATATTTCAGGTCGAAACATTAATAGATTTTGCTACAGAGCAATCAAAATATTACAAAACTAACAATGTAATATTAACCATGGGTGATGATTTTCATTACGTTAATGCAACGAGTTGGTACTCAGTTCTGGATGTGCTAAAAGAGTAAAATTTTTAAATATATCAGTTAGGGTTGCATAGAATTTGGAAAAATAAAAATAATCGTATAAAATTGATCATGCATACAAGTTATTATTTTGAATTAAAATTTTTGTGCAATTCACAATAGTTAAAAAGTAGTTGTCAAGATTGTTTTTCTCGATGTTCTCTCGTTATTTGATTATTTGTATTTTGAATTTAAATTTAAATATTCAAATAAATTGTTTGAATTTTCTGATTGCAATAATTACAATGTAGTTCATATGATTCATTTACTATGTTTAATATACAATCAATTTAATTTTTGAATCAACCAGTCAATCATGCAACCCTAATTCACTATCTTGAATCAACAGAATAAATATGTATTAAGAATGTATTTGTTTTAGTACCGGAAACCAACTTAATAAAGACGTTAATATCATATATTCAACTCCAACTTGTTATTTAAAATCTGTACACGACAGTATAGACTCTTTGTCGACAAAAGTTGACGATTTCTTCCCTTACTCGGACAACCGTGATAGATTTTGGACTGGTTACTACACTTCTCGGCCTACCTCCAAATATTTCGAGAGACGTGGAAACAATCAATTACAGGTCATTTATTTTATAATTTATAATAAATAAAATGATATCATATGCATCGTTGAAAAATCTAAAAGGCAACTTCTTCCACAGGTAGCTAAACAGTTATCTGCTTTAACAAACAATA
Organism: Trissolcus basalis; assembly: GCA_025266255.1. Classification (NCBI taxonomy): domain Eukaryota; kingdom Metazoa; phylum Arthropoda; class Insecta; order Hymenoptera; family Scelionidae; genus Trissolcus; species Trissolcus basalis. Next base: position 4,782 of record JAAMPD010002414.1, read on the forward strand.
CGGAACACGAAATTGCCTTGGAAAAATTGCGTGAAATAATGGGTGTTTTACAACATCATGACGCTATTACAGGAACTGAAAAACAGCACGTTGCTAATGATTATCACAAAGTTTTGCATAAGAGCATGGTAGACGTTGAACCGTTGATTTTTGACAGCATGAAGTATGTATTATTTGCAAAATGAAACATTAACTAGAAAACTAAGCAAAAAAAAAATGAATTTCTGATTATCTTTCAGATCATTGTTAGTAAAAGATGGAGAATCCGAAAATGATTTGCACTTCCATAGCTGTTTAAACTTGAACATAAGTTCATGCCAATATACAGAACAAAACGACAATTTTGTTGTGACCGTTTATAATCCTACAAATGAAGTGATTTCACCTTTCATTAGATTACCAGTGACTAATCACTTGTACACAGTTCAAAATTACAAAGGTCAGTAATAATTTGAATAATAAGATGAATTGATGATTATTAAAATGAATTTATTGGTTTTAGGCAAGGCAGTCAAAACGCAAATGGTGCAAATTTCTGATTTTGTCAAATCTATCCCTGGAAGGAATTCGTCTGCAACGCACGAGCTTGTATTTCAAGCTTCTGATTTGGATCCTTTAGGATACCAGACGTTTTATGTTAGTCGAATGAAAAGAAAGTTTTTCGAAAGAGTAACAAAAACGTTCAATTACGGCAGAGTGCACAGTGCAAAACTATCGGATGGAAGAGTATGCTTTGCGATTCAAATGACAACTTAATTTATCTGCTATCAAACAATTTCTTAACGCTTCAACTGAACAAATTTATTTTTAACTTTGCAGCTATACGAAATAATCATAAACGACACAAGTCTTGTGGTAAAAGAACAAAATAACCCGGATATCATAATCGAACAAATCTTTCACTACTACAGCGGAGCCCGTTTCGGTCAATCCTCTGGAGCTTACGTTTTCCGTCCAACAAAAAAACATTTTTTCAAGCCTCCGAGAATAGTAGGCGTATCAACTGGTAATAACCGCTTAGTATTAACTATTTTTTATCATCTGCAACTCAAAAATAACGACAAAAAAATTTTTTCAATTTGAACCTCAGTTTATATAGAAACTGACTACGAAACACCTAAATAATTATCAACTAAAACTCATATAATTTTCATCTAATTAAAATAATTTTTTAATTAAAAACTTAAAGGGAAACATGCGGTAGAGTTATTTTTCGCTGCTTTTCATATGATAATTAATTCAAAAAATATGAAATTTAATTCATAAAATCTATCGATTTCAATTTATAAATACGTTATAGTTCAACTTGACTAAACTAAAGTAAATTGAAAAATATCGGAGAGACAAGACACTTATACTATTTTAGCTTCGCAACATGTTAGACATAAAATTTTCATTCGAAAAAATTATCCATCCGATTAATTTGATTATGTATACCTAATTCAATAGACATTCAAGTTTGTCAGATATGATATATGTTTTCATGACTTGGAATTATTTTATTGTAACATTAAAGGGTTGCTAAAATTATATAAAGTTGCTAGAATTAAAATAAATAGTTCAACTTGAGCTGAAAACACAAACAATTTAATAACAACATTTGCATACAAAAATATGAATTGTAAGATTATTATTAAATGACTGAATTTTACTTAAAGGTGATTTAGTTTTTGAAATGCAAATTGCTGTCAGTCAGGAAATAAATCAAATTTTGCGCATTTATTCCAATACAAATCACATTGAATTTGATTTTATCGCTGGACCATTACAGAAAAGGTAATAAAAAGCATTCACTGTCATTGAATTTTCTGTTTTCACGTTACATTCAAAGACTATGATTTTGTTCACAGTTTCTATCATCATAGTTTTGAAGTGGTAACTACATACGGAATCCAGAATTTGAAAAACAGTGGAATATTTTATACAGACAGTAATGGCAGAAGCATGATCAGACGTCAGCTTGATGAACGTCCAACCTGGGTTGCGAATATCAATGAACCAATAGCTGGAAATTATTACCCAATAACTTCTAAAATTACAATTCAAGATGAATCTCAAAATTTAAGATTTACAATTTTGACAGATCGTTCTGAAGGAGGAACTAGTTTGGAAGATGGAAAAATTGAGTTGATGGTAAAAGCATGATATCGTCGCCTCAGAAGAAAAAGGACTTAATTCAAAAATTATCCATTTAAAATACATGGGGCAATTTTGAAATAGTAGGCCCTTTCTCTTCTGGGACGACGATATTATATATAAGAAGAAATTAATATATTATAGTGAAAGGGAGCAAAATGGGAGCGATAATTTGATTGAATTAGAAATAGTAATTACCTTTGATGCAGCTTCACAGAAGAACATTGAGGGACGATGGTCTAGGCGTCGATGAATCTTTGGATGAGACAATACACGGAAAACCTTTAGTCGTAAGAGGACAACACTATCTTTTGGCCAGCAAAAATCCCAATCAAGTTGTTGAAGAAAAATCGTTAGCCTCACAGCTCTTATTAAAACCATTCCTATTATTCACTCCTATAAACAACAAGGAATGTTCATTTAAATGTTGGACAAGTAAATATAATATGAAGGTAAAATAATTCATTTATATAAATTATATTGATGACATACAAAATATTTTGATGTATAAATGAAAAACATGGTTGATTATATTATGTTCCAGGGCTCTGGAATGGCGAATAAACTTCCAAAAAATGTGAAAGTATTGACTTTGGAACCTTGGAAAAATGAAACAATATTGTTGCGGCTTGAGCATGTTTTTGAAAAAAATGAACACAATAAATATTCTAAAAACGCCATCATTGATTTACAGGCATGTATATTAATATTAATATTAATTCGTTATTATGTAAAAATGAATTTGGTTGTATCTTCAATAAGAATACATGGCATGATTTGGATTTTAGAATTTATTTTCAACATTCATAATCAACAATGTTGAAGAAGTAACTCTTGGAGCGAATATGAACTTGGAAGATTTAAAGAGATTGAAGTGGACCACAAATGACATAATAGAAGGCATTTCTAAACCTTTGACAACTGTTGAAAATCAGTATCTCATTGAATTAAAAGCACAAGAAATACGGACGCTTATACTCAATATTTCTTATAAAACATCATAATCTTATGAATGTACAAATAAAACAGAATATTTGACAGCTGAGTATTAGAGAAACGTGTTAACTTTATTCTGTTCCAAATTTTGTACAGAAAAATATATACAAAATCAATTAAAATCAAACTATGTTAAAAAGCTAAAATATAACAAATTGAAATTCTATTGTTTCGTTAAAGGTAAAAAGGTATCCTGAATCGTTGATTTTTGTAGCATGAAAGTGAAAGACTACGTCTCATAAATAGCTTTAATGTATATAATGAAAAGTAATACACAATTGTACAATAAATTGATTCAATCACTTTCTAGCATTGCGAACAATCGTGTTTTCAAATATTTTAACCTCTCGATGAGTTTTGAATTCACATTATAGTCCAAGTAAGGAATCTGAAGCACTTTGTAACCTTGCATTTCCAATAATTTACATTGAAACGCATTGATTCCAGTAACACCTTTAGATCCACGAACAAAATCATGAAACCCTTGTATCACAAACGCTATCCTGAAATCAATGAAAAAATTTAAATACATTTGCTCTATTGTCTGATTTGTTGACAAAAAAACTAAATTTTATTATACTCACTTGATCGGGACCAAATCTTTGGAAGGCTTTGTCAACAAAGCAGAGATGGATTTTTCATCCAATATGCATTCAACATCTGAAAAAATCACCAAACTTAACTTGATGTCAACTTGTTAAAATTATTCATGACAAATTATCCAATTACTTTACCTAATAAAAACCCCATTTTTGTATCAACATTGGAGTTAACTACCGCAGTCGTTGGTAATAAAGATTTCAATGGTTCTATTACTGATTTAATGTAATTCGTCTTTTCCACCCGCTTTGTTATTTTAAGTTCTAAGTCTTCTGTTAAATATGGTCCTGAAATAACAACATTCATTGAAATTTGAAGCACAGTCGAAATACGAATATGTAATTGAAATTAACGTAGAATTTAGACAAACCTTTGTAATTTTTTTGGATACATTTGGCTGCAGCATTAACATTTAACAGTTTCAGCTTCACCGAAAATAATGCATCTAAAATCAGAAACACATTATACAATTACACATCATGTAGTTGAGTTATTTTGAGCAACCATTATAGCATGATAATTATAATGATAAATATTATGATAATTTTTCACCTTGTAAAATGTGTACAAACGACTCATCCAGTACTGATGCGATTTGTTCATTATTTACTCGATCTAAAATCGTTAACGACCAGACAAGACTGAGCCAGTGTTCGAACGAAACCATCTCTTCTTGTTTCAACGAATTTATTTGCTGTCATGAATTCAATTTTTAATTAATTATATATCCATTTTACTGATTTAATTATTAATTATAAATATTTTTTATTCGCTAATAATTAATGAAATTTTGTTACGATACTAATAGTGAAAATAAAAGTAAGCTTACTTTCATTAACTGGTCTTCGTTATTTGGCACGTGGTTAACCATGGCCAAGGTGTACATCAAACCCACAATGAAATCACTTTTAATATTCATCCAATTGTTGACAGTCCATTCGGATAGTTGATTAAGCATTTCACGATCCTTATATTGCAACATTCCTAATGACGTTATAATTGATCTTATCACTGACTGCTTTTTAGTATTTGGGATAACATCAATCACATCACTACATACTTTTTTAATGAGAATCTAAAAATTGACAAATATTTTTGTTCAACAAGTTTGAATGTTTGGGATCATTTTAATGATGGTTGTTTAAAATGCATACTTCATCCGGGTAATTCATGCTGGCTAAACTGTACAGAACGTCTGATGCTTGCTTTATATTCAACTTATCTGTTGATTTGACGAGCACATTTGCAACGCCCTGTATTGCCGGGACATTCCTAACTTTTTTGTTGCTCATCGTTTTCAATATCTAGTAAAATATTACAAAATTATATATTAATCATTATATTTGATGCAGGGATTGAAATTAAAATAAATTAGAGTTTTGTGCAAATTGATTCTAACTCGTTATGTAACTGGTTATGTTTTTGACTTAAATATTTTATGTTTAGTTTTTAAATTTTTAATCTTCGACAAAAATTAAACAAGCTTTGTACGTTAATATGATAACCGATCAGAAGCTATTACGACGGTTAAGATTAAAACAATTTTGGAATCTGTTTGATTTTTTGATAAAAAATAGTATCAATCGTACCATAACATAGTTCGCCAGTTCATTTTTTCCATTGGATTCTGTCTGTGGTTTATCAGCATCCGTTTGCAAATTAGCTATTTTTGATTGTTGTTGTGATAGTTTGTCAAGTAGCATGATGAATCTGTGATCATTCAGGACCGTTGATAGTTCAATCCTCTCTTTCTGCATCAAATTAGTGATCATCGAAAAAGCTTTTGCACTTTTTTTACGGCTGTACTTGTCCTTTTCGATATCTTTAAAAATCGAATCTAACACTGATAAAAATGGGTCTCCATCCTTTGATGATACTTCTTCTTTTAGATTTTGCATTGCAGTCTCAACTAATGAAAATTTTTTCTGTTGTATGTCACCCTTGACTTGCCTATCAGTCGCATGATTTTTTCCCTAAAAAAGAAAATAGTTGGTGAAAGTTCCATTGTTAATGTTCTATGCTGATAAATCCATTATTTTTGACAGAAAAGTTTTTGCAAACTAGTTGTGACTTTAACAAGATTTGATTCTAAAAAAGACTCTCGCATGATCAGTTGCAAAAAAAACCTGATTTTTTAATAAAAATGATATTTTGAATATGTCAAATCGGTGATTGCTAACCTATAAGTTGATTTTATTTATTTATCATCCAGTGATATTTTTAATTACGAATAACAGAGATTCGTACATAATGATTGTTTTGGGAAACCAAGGCTCTACAACGATTTGACATGTCTTGAACGTACAATTTGTTATATAAAATAATAAAAAGGTTATACCTGAGAGGTAGGGAGTTCGGGATCAGCTTTTGAAAGTGTCGAATTTAATAATTGTTGGGTGATACAACACCATGTCATCCGAGAGGGACTTAATCTTATGGCTGAATTTGATAGCACACCACTGAATTGCAACATAATAATTGATTATTTAATATTTAATATTTATAATTTTAATATCTGTACACGCTACAGTCACATAGTCAACAACTGGGCACTTTTCGATTCGTAAATGCTGGTTACTCAGTTATGTCTGTCCCTTTCCTTCAAACAGGTTGACAAAAGAAAAAGAGAGACTCAAATTGATAGATCCTAAAAACTGATGATAATAATAAGCCTTCATGATATATTTTGATTGATATAAGTTTGTTTTATTTTTGGGCTATTCAATCATTTGATAGTTTATTCAATCTTCATTAAAGATATATGGTTGTTTTAGGTATCATTGTCAGTCAATATCAAAAGATGGTTTTTTGTTTGCAGGTTGGCTGCACTGGTTCAGGTAGTATGACTAACGTGCAAGCCCCACATAATAGAAAAGGACGGAAAATGCAGCCTCTATTTCTGTTTATTATGTGTCTTCACCACTGCTTGAGTTCCTTATCGTACGCGTTGATTATAAGCGTATATTTGTTGAATATTGACAACAAAAAGACAAACAGTTAAATCGAATGAAGACTGATGCAAGTTTGAATCTCAGCTAAAGCTTTTTCTTTATTGGAATCAAAGTTTTCTTTTGAACAACGAAAATGAGCTCGGTTGATGAAACAATAAAGAGTGATAGCAACGATAATACCCGAGAAATCAGCATGGATGCTGAAGACGCTTTTGGATATGGAAGGTGAGACGTTTAATTTTATGAAATGCATTTTAAGGCTGCTGACTAATTCTTGACCAAATAAATGCACACATGTTAAGCTCACGGTTTTGTTTGACTTTTGGTGATCAACAATGAAACTAACATTTCATTGTTGAAGAACATGACCAAAGAGAAAGTAAACTGATATTGATATTAAAAAAAAACATGTATCTAAACTACACGATCAAACAGGTTTGATAACAACGCAAAAAACTTGAAAAATAAGAAAATTGAATGATGAAAGGTAGAAAATAAATGTTTGTTTATTTTAGAAAATGATGGTCGAGGGATGTTTATGTTGTTGTTTTGATTTGTTTTTAGTCGAAACAGTGTGGCTCCATTTCCAACTCCACTTCGAACTGCTCCTACTGCGAGATATGCAACACACTATAACATGAATCACCCTAAGCGAGGGTTCGCACTCATCTTCAATCATGAATTCTTTACAATTAGCCACTTGAAGACAAGATGCGGTACAAATGTTGATTGTGAGAACCTCGCAAACGCTTTGAAGAATCTTGGCTTTGAAGTTAACGATTATCACAATGCCACACACAGGGATATTGTGAAAAATCTTGAACGCGGTAAAAGCAACATATATAATAAACACAAAATAAATTCCAAAATCTAGATCAATTTAAAAATCAGCAATTGCAAGTTGAATATATTTATAGTTGTTTTTGTTGTTGGACAATTTTTTCATTTGTACAAAATATTTAATTTACATTTTATTGATTGAATCTTTTTTCTGTTGCAGTTGAATATAATAAATAAATAAACATTATGCATATTTGTTACAGTTGCTCAAATGGATCATACAAATCATGATTGCTTGGTCGTAGCCGTTCTTAGTCATGGGGAACTAGGAGTACTTTACGCGTACGACACTTCTTACAAAGCTGAATACATCTGGTCGTATTTTACTGCTGATAAATGTCCCACCTTGGCTGGTAAACCAAAGTTGTTTTTCATTCAAGCATGTCAGGGTGACAAACTCGATGGTGGGACTACTTTGAAAGAAAGAACAGAAACTGACGGCCAGCCCATTACTACCTTTCGCATTCCCTCACAGGCTGACTTTTTAATCGCATACTCAACAGTGCCAGGTATCTATTTACATAACGTAATACAATAAATTTATAAATCGTGTAAAGAACGCTAGAAGCTCTCATTTTAAAATACCCACAAGACAGCCTTTTGAATTATCAAGAAAAAAAAAAAATTAAAATAATCTCAAAACGTTGAAAATTCATCAAAACATAAATTTGTAAATTTTTAATTATGCGATCAAACAATTTATTTTGGACATTTATACATAAAGATTTCTTGATGTTATCACAAATTATTAAAATGAAATGGTCAATTGCAGGTTATTATTCATGGAGAAACACAACTCGTGGATCATGGTTTATGCAAGCTCTTTGTCAAGAATTACGTGAAAATGGCTTACGCTATGATATACTAACACTTTTAACATTTGTATCGCAGCGAGTTGCTCTGGATTATGAATCAAATACTCCAGACAGTCCAACTATGCATCAACAAAAACAAATACCGTGTATAACATCGATGTTAACACGTTTATTGATGTTTTCAACTCCTTCTAATGGTGTTATACAGTAATGTGAATCTCAAAACTATTATCTCAAGTACAATGTGCATTTACTTTTTGTGGTCACAATATATGTATATTTTATACAAATATAAATGTGATAGTTTTTATAAGTCTTATTATAAACAAATATTCTAAACTAGATAAGAAAATTGTCTTTTTTATCGACGTTTTTCAAATTCACGATTGAACTCAAATGATCTTTATACAAATGGAAAAATTTATATTGTATTTATACGCATTTACATGGATTAATAAATTTTGTCATTGCAATATTACATGATTATTTCATTTGCATATAGTACTTCAATACAAACGCCCTTATATTTATTAATCAAAAATTTCTAATATTAAGAGAAAAAGTAATTCTTCATTTATAAAGAAAATTGGCTTGCTAAAATTTAAACTGGTTCTAGCAATAAGTGCAAAACTTTAAAATCAAGTACAATTTAAAAAAAGGTTTGGAATTGAAGAAACAAAACAGAAAATATGGAAAATAAAAACGTATTGAGAACTTCTCTTTATCGCTAGATTGAATCATCAAAATAATTGACAACGCGCTCTCTCTTACTTTCTTTAGTATCAACAAAAAAATTGTAAAAATTATCTATTAATCTCTTCAAATAAAAAACATATCACGAGATAAATTTCAACATTTACAACTCGTAAAAAAACATGTTTTGCATTGTATGATATACTTGGTCCCAATCAGACCGAGTCCCATACTCTTGATGTTAGTCATGAGATCCAAGTTAAAAATAAAAATAATTGATTATATGAAAATAAAAATATTTAATTTCCAAATTTGAATAATATAATTATATTTTTTAGCAAGAAAAATTATTCAAATTGTATGAGTTGCAGTCTACCTGAATTTTGTACGTGACATTGCAGGTGAGCATTATCAAATTAAAGATAGTGTTGTTCAATTTGACGCGAAGCTGATAAAGTAGCATAAACAAACAATTACATTCATTTTTAAGTCAACGCTGATTATTCGATCAGTTTTATTCTCTTTCACACCAGTCAAAATGTTTCGAATTACCATCATTTTGTTAATATCGTTTTCAATTATTTTCAATTGTAAGTATGTCTATTATTAATATTGAACGCTCATTTTATAATTTGGAATTGCTTAAAATCTGTGACTTCTGGTAATAACCAGATAAGAACTACTTTTTTGTTATTGGATGAATAAAATTATTTAGATAAATATATTAAATAAATTGATAATGGATACTTTCTCTGAAAATTAAATATTTACAAAATGTATCAAAATTGTACAAATAATTTTGGTTCAATAGTTCATATTGTTTAAAATTATACTACAATCATATTATTTAACAAAATTTGTGTTAATTTTTATAAGTACATATAGTGAGTTTAAATTTAAAGTTAATTAGTTAAAATTGAAAGTGGGGAGGGAGTAGGGATAGATATGAACAAAAGTAAAAATGTTTATGATAATTTTTCCACAGGTTCATTCGCAGGATATTTACCACTTCAAATTTGCAATGCTATTGCTTGTGGCAGACCAGATCTACTCGAATGTTGGGCTTTGTAAGTATTCATGAGCTCGGTTTTAAACATGATTTTAAATCATTTTTTTATTTCAGGATTGTGAGGCTGAATGTACTTGTATAACAGGATCTACTTTCCGAGAAGTATTGCATATATAAATAATATCAAAATTATAGTTGTGACTACATTTTGAAGATGAATATTAATAATAAATGAACTTANATTTTTTCACTTCAACTT
>JAAMPD010002415.1:0-15074 GCA_025266255.1 Trissolcus basalis
CTTTCGAATAAAATATTTCCAAATCACACTTTTAAAACTTTTCCTAAATGTTCATCTAAATGTTTTAGCGTTTGAACATGCATTTAATTTCAAATGTTTAAGCGTCAAATAAACTCTACACAATAAATTTTGTAACCTCAAAAGTACAGTGTTCCATGTGTTTTTTTTGTTTGTTCATATTAATTTCGATCTGTTTCAAGATATGTTGAGAAAAATTTAATGTATACAAACGAGTTGTTTGTTTACCAAACAAACGAAAGTGTATACCGGCCTAACCTCTAACTGATCTTGCCATTGTATCAAGTGTTTTGATGCGTCCAAACGTTTTTTCTTGAATTAACTCGAAATAAAACCACTTGGATAATGAAATGAAAAAAGTTTATTTAAGAATAACAAAATACTGTGGCGTGCGCAGAGACAGACAACCAAAAGCTGGAAATGTTTACTTCAAGGTATACGCAACTCAGCAACATAGTCTGAACTTTTTGTTTTTTTTTTAATTATCGTTTGAAATATGTCATTTTTACTGTAATGTATATCTTATTTTAAAATTAAATTAAAAAATATAAAACAGAAAAAGCTGTCGAACGTTTACTAAATATTTTGTTTTATTTTAAAACACTTGAACCCCAATATTTTTTACAGTAGCATTCACGCTGAATCGAACTGAAAAACGTCCGGTTATTTATTTTTTTTCCTCTTTTAAAATGACACACAAATAAGGAGGAGAGCAAAATGCAGACCATTTGGTATACAAAGATTCGAACTAAAACTTTTTCTTATTCCAAGACGGACGTTGGAATTGGAATTCCGTCGATTGCTGATTATAACGTTGTGACTTGTCATTGGAAATGAATTAATCCGCAGCGAATGCGAGAAAAGCGTCACGTCACCAAGTTTAACACGAGTCGACGCAAATTCCGACGTCGGACTTTTGAGTTCAAGAACGTGCACAATCATGCTAATCGTTTTTCCATAGACCGGCACTATCCATCTGTTCTCTCGTCAATGACAAAATTTTCGTTCAACACAAAGATCGAAAAAAAGTAGACGGCCATCTGCTTTTTCGAGATTTCGCATTTTTCATCGCTGCGAAGGTCTCGGGTAATTGAGCAGGCGTACAGAAAATCGGCGCACTGCGAGATGTGCTATTGATGGAAGCAATTGTTTCGAGGAAGACGATCATGTCCGAGTAAAGTGTTGCCTGGAATGTTATTGCCAGTTTCTAATTATAATTGTAAAGTTTATTGCATTCAATTCCGTGGAACAAAATTTTAAACCATCATCGGAATGATAATCTCGATAGCGAGCCAAATTGACTTTAATTATTCCAACAGCGTTTGTCATTTATTTCCACTTTTTGTGTAAATCGCACTCATGAGTCTATGAATTTTAGCGCTCCTGACAAAAAGTCACAGAATAAGTAGGTCGCACTCTTTTCTTCTTACGTGATAATCATTTTTCCTTATGACCAACCCAACTAATTATTTACAATAAAAATCTCACATTACACAATAACAATTGTAACAATTTTATCTTTTTATTGAAACACACATTTTTTGTACAGATAAAGTTTTATTTTGGCACTTTGTAACATCAAATATTCTGACACTCAGACATTCCACTCTGACAGTCAACCTAAAAATGATACGATAAACAAATTTGTCGAAAGTAAGATACTTTTTAAGATATTTCGTTACGTTTGAACATGGAAATGCTTGTTCAGACAAGGATTAATTTCTTACGAAAATAGAACTCGTAAAATAATTTGTTTAGAAATAAAATGTTGAATTTAATTTTGATATCATGATGTATGCAAAAATATGTTTTCAAGTTTTTCGATTTTCTATCTCAGGAATGTATTTTTCAAAACAAATGAAACTGTTGGCGTGTTTCGCCATAGCAGCTCTGGTTTAATAATTTGCCTATGCCGATCACAATTCTCTTTTACACGAGACACGCGCATATTCGAGTATGTTCAGTCGACTTATTTATTACCCGTGACAAACTAATAAACTGAATATCGCCACCGAATAATAAGAGGGCAATTTTTATTCGTCTGACATTGCCATTGTCCTTTTTACAACTGTCCCCACAGATACAAAAATATACGTGTGAATATATTTTGATTATAAAGTTTCAGTATATTTTAGTTTTTAATGAAATTTATATTTATTTTATATTTGATGAGTTATATGCAACGAATATATCAATATATTTTAAATATAGAAAATATGTGTAAAAATATAAGTTGATATACATTTTTTCTGTGTGAATAGTTTATGTTCCGATTGATTTCCATTAATTTTCTAATATTCAATGAAAATATTCGAAATTTTGTAAGATACATAATGATTCAACTATATTTCATAGTAAATTCCATTGAATTTAAAACCTAGTCGGATTTTGCAATTTTCTATAATAAATTTTCGGATTTATTTTTCTTCGTATGAATTGTTTAAATAATGACCGTTCTTTTTTAAATTTTATTTGGTCTGCTAATTTTTGTACGGATTCTATTTTAAAAAAAAAAAAAACTGATTTATATGAAAAAGCTTTTATCTGACACAATGAAACTTGGCTGCTGGATATAAAGTTTTATCGACTTTTTGCAATCGATGATTTGTCAAAGTTCAATACAATTTATTGTTTTTGCCGGGGACGAGATGTACACAGGTGGTATGCTGTGAGTTGAGTTAAGGATTCCTCTTGGAGTACATCTTCAAATGGAAAGGAACACTGGAGAGTCTGGCGGTGAGACGCCGCTGCATACCGTTGATAAGTACTTTTACATTAGGCACAAAAAATTGCGCGGAAAAATGAGCAGCTATAACTAGTGAAAGGAAAGGACGCTTTATCGGTATTGCGTATACGTTGCACCGATGCAAATACAAAATCATCGTACCGTTTCATTAAGTAGAAACAAGATGCTCTGGAATTTCGCTCGCGGAACAGTTAATTAAAAAAAACTACCGCAGGTTTCACCGCTCCGATTTATGATTCATGGCGACCGGGCGAAAATCCAATCCAATATCGTGCGATTCCGACACCGACAAATTGTCAAGCTGAGAGCACGAAAGCAAACAGTGAATTCCTATTATAGTTGCTATCGAATCATAATTTATATGACGTTGCACACAAATGACATCATTTTGAACGAGTTATTCTCAGAGACAAACGGACGAATACCATATCTATGTATATATGTTTATATACACTATATATATATACCTATACTGATAGCTGTTCCGGCTCGAAAATTACATGCGATTTGACTTTGGATGATAAAAATTGTTAACAACTTGGATATTAATCATTTCGAGAGATGGAAATTTGTTATTTATGTGTAGATTATTGGTTATTTATGTGTACAGTTATGACGTAATAAAAATAATTTGTTTCCATGGGAGAGGTTGAGCTATCGGATCGCTTTTGAGAGAGTAAATTTATTTTTTTCCATTTGACAACTCAACAAGTTGATTTTGGATATACCCTTACGGACAAAAATATATATTTCAAAATATATTTACACGCGAATATTTTTGTCCCTGTGGGTATTGAAAATCGCAAAACCCGACCAGACTTGAAATTCAGTGGAATTTACTAGAAAATATAGTAAAAAAAATATTAATCTATAAATCTATCTTATACATATGAAATATGTGTAATGAAATTTCGAATATTTACATATATTAATTAATATAACGTAAATTTTATGAATTTCAAGTCTGGGCGGGTTTTGCGATTTTTTATATATTAAATTTTGGAATTTATGTTTCTGTGTGTAATTTTGACGATATCTATCGAAAATGACTTTCATTTTTGAAGTGGAGCTTGAGAAAATCAGCTACAAGAAACATCCCACAAAAAAATTCCCAACAGATGGCGCAGGCGACAAATTTACAAAACTGTCAAATTTACCAAAAAAATTTTTTTCTTTAATTCAATGTAGCCGCTTTGTAAGCATTAATCACTATGTTACATTTACATGAAAAATCGTCAAAGTTATTAGAATTTGAAAAAAGTATTTTGTTTTGTTATTTATGAATAGCTTCGACTTGATCCATTGAAAAAAAAATTTTTTTTAATTCAAGCTCATAATTCCACTATTTCAATTCTTTCGTAAAAACAACATTAATTAAATTAAAATGAATTAAAAAAACAAGAGAAAATGTAACAAAAAATTAAGCCATGTTTTGCAGATGACAAATAAGTAACAATTTTTAAAAACTCAAATATCTTAGCTTTAAATCAGATAATTTCGCAATCTACGATGATTACGGTTGTAAATTTTAAAAACATAAAACACAGTTTTGAGCTTAAGCAAGTATTCGAATTGACTTTTTAATTGGGCCTTGCTTGAACTTGCAGAGGCAATTAGTCACAGTGCACATTTTTCACATTGTCATGTAATTATAAATGCTGCGAATTCATTACGTGCTTTCTCGACAGTAGTAATTAATTATCTCTTGAGCAACTGGAGTCTCATCTTCTGATGAATTATTGTTACTCCTGGAACAGATAGCAATGGCTTCATGGCACTGTAAATAATCTACGTCAAATTACTCATTATTTTACACTATATATTAGACTAAAAGTTTACCAACCTTTGAATTTCAAGTTTAAAAAAATTTGGGTTATACTTCAAAATTTTTGTCCTATTCTAATACACCAACGAAAATATTAATTTCAAAATATATTATATTATTGTATATATTATGTATTGTATATTATTGTATTATGATAATATAATATATTTTTATATAAAAAATATAAATATATTCTTATGTTTGTATGAAAAATATATAATTCAAATATATTTACACGTATATTTTTGTCCCAGAGTGATACAACAATTCATTACAACTTGGCCAGATTGAAATATCTAATTGTTGAGATACCTTTTTCATCGTGGTATAAATGAACGTCTTTTCCCTCCTTGAGAATAATCGTGCAGGACAATGAACAATTTGCAAATATCAATAGTAGTTTTTCAGCATGAAAGCCGCATTATTTATCGCACGATTGGATCAAGTACCTTGTAACCATCAAGTGTTTATACATTCTATTGGAATTTCACGACTGACAACTGGTATTCCAATTTCTTAATAAATTATAATTTTCAATCAAATCCATTACACACACGCATCTGAAGATGTTTTCATTATTCTAATTCAACAACACGGTATAAATCTTAACAGGAGAAAAAAATCAGATGTTCAACTTTCGGATACCACCATAATTTAGGAGTTGTGGGTGTCAAGGGCGAGATTCTGACACTGTATTTTGTACAAACAAATCAATCACGTTTTCACCCGCACACGCCAATTGAAAAACAGCCCACTTGAATTTCTAAATTACACAGCTCTCAGCGTGCACCACGCTTTCTAATATGAGCTTATTCTTTTCAAAAGTACTTTAACGGATTCATCAATTTAATCAGGGAACACGATTACCAGCCAGGTAAAAAAATTACCGTGGTAATTTTTATGGGTTCGAATAGAATGGCGATGTTTAGCATCGTTGATCATTCGTCGTGATTAAAATATTTTTTTATCATTTTTCAATTTTGTTTCTCAAGTTTTCTTAACCATTCCACATGAAGCAATTTATTCTACATATATATTCTATATTCAAAATATATCCATACTTATTTCAGTTATGTAAATTATAAACTATTTATGGATAGGCAATAAGTTGTATAAATAAGAAATAAAATCGAAATTTTATCGAAAAAATATACTATATTTATATGGAAAATATAAAATTAAAATATATTGGTATACCAATATATTTTTGTTATTATGAGCCTGTGAATTCATGAACGAAAATATATTCGCTACCATATGTTTTATTTTATATTCCGTATTGCCAATTTGTATAAAAAATGTATATTTGTTATTTATTTTCAAAATAATAAAATGAACATTGTTGAATAAACAAACAAAATTTGTTGAATATAGGTAAGACTGTCAGTAATAGGTACCATTATCATACGTGCAATTATTAATCATCATAATTGATGTAATGAAGGATGGTAAATGCTCAAGAGATGGTGGATTTATTAATTATGCTCATTAAACAAACATTTGTAAACGTCTATAATGCATGGCTCTTGAAAACGAAAATCAATCCGGGTGGTAGGGCAAAAATAATTTATCAACACAAAAGTTATGTGTAGCCGCAAAAGATACAAGATTGAAATCAGAGTTAACGAAGTTGTCGGCAAATGTCGTCAGAAGTTTCTTCTTATTTGCTCGACTACTGGTTTCATCAATTTGAAGATCCACTTATTGTGACTATTTGACTGGATTAACAAGGTGCTTGAGTCTCATCAAAAATTGTTCGCTCATCAACTCGCTTGTCGTTTGAAATCACAAATGCGCGTCATTATCGTTCGATTCTGAATACAAAATGAAACCAAATTAATCTTGCAAAATAAGAAAATAGTAAATACTTGGAATAGGTTTTTAGAAACTCAAGTCTAAAACAACGCTAAACATCCGTATAACAGTTTTTGCGTGTTTTTCAAGAAAAGAATACCGTTTCAAATTGCCCATGACAATCTTATCTGAAGAGATAGAGAGACTTGGAAACAGAACAATTAAATTTATTCATTCGCAAAAATGTGACTGCGTTTTCTTCTTCGGTATGCAAGTAATTTAAGGTACTATCGAAGGATTTCCGCAAGAATAATCACAAGCCCCGTCGCACCGGAGCGACGAGGCAATTATGCCGCGTTACAGGTTTTCAGCACGTGCGGGGTATAAAGCATCCGCAAACAGCCGATCCACAGTTTTCGAGCGCGCGAATCAAATTATGTATTAGCTACTGGTCACCCATTAATTGGCCATCATAATTTCAAACAGAATATATAACGTCGTTTGCTTTCCAGATAAATTCAAATTGATACATCCCAGTCGACGTTCATCTTTGAAACCATCAATATATAACATACGACTACACGCTTCGGTCTAATAGCTCCATGTAAACATTTGTTTGATGATTTTTTTTTTTTTAATTTCTGTTATAGGTTTTTGCGATTTGATAATACAAGTGAGGGTCATTTCTACAACTCAATTGTCCCTGTCTCACATGGTTGAAAATATACTTTCTACGTATATTTTCTATATTTTGAATATATGCGCGTTTATATATACATATATTTGTATTCTACATACAAGTCCCCACAGGGAAAAATATATTTTAATTTCATATTTAATTTATATTTGAAGTATATTCATGTAAGTAAATTACTGGTTCATAAAATGATTTATAAACGGCTTTCATGTAGAATATACACGGATATATTTTGAATACAGAAAATATACGTAAAATATATATTGAAATATATATTTTTGAAAGTTTGGGCCATTTATAAATTATTTATAAAGTTGCAATAAATGATATACATGATGAAATATGAAAGAAATATAAATTTTATCGTAAAATATATTATATTTATATAAAAAATATACCCTTGTGGGTGAATAAATGACTAAATAAATAATGAATAAATCATTTCTTCAAACAAAATAGTTATTTCGGTAATAAGGATACAACTATCATTATATACTTTGATAATAAAAACTATAATTGTTCATTAATGATATCGGTATAACTTTTTGTGAAATTGTACAATATACAATTGCCTTCATTAATTAGATAAATTAAAATTTATTACTATTAATGAAAAACCAAAAGGTAGTGCAGAGTAAAAATAATTTTCAATCGAAAGCGTGTAAAGTTGGTTTGTATAAAGTTTTGTCAAAAAATCACAAACTGTTCAATGAGAAATCTGAGCATGGAATCGACGGAGAGATTCGTAAATAATGGGCAAAGACCAATGCTCTCTCGTGTACCACGAGCCGAATTTTTAGTCTTTAAGCCTTTTACGGGGTTTGCCAATCGGGTCCGTGCCCCTGCGAGCCATTTCTCATGCTGGATCATTTTCGGAGTTTTAACTATCTATCTAAATTCAGATCGTTTCTGAAATTCGTTTCGACTATCCAATGAGCACAAAATTTCTCTGCACCGTGTACAACAAAGAAACATTCATCTTCAGTCTATAAAGAGTTTTTTAGGTCAAAACAGCAATCTATTGAAAATTAAAAAACAGATCATTCTTCACTAGAATGAGGATCTGAATTGACGTGTGCTAAACTTAGTACGTCTTATATAGGCGTCATCAATACGAACTTTGAATATTAGTAGTTTGTTATTCGTAGGTTTGTAATAAATAAATAATTATTACAGTGTTTCTTCGTTTTTGACAATGGAAAATATAAGGAATAACATCAAAGGTGATTTTAAATAAGTATTTGTGAAATTAATTCAAACAGTTTTTGAGTTGTCATCAAATTTGTTTCATTATATTCTCTGCCATAGTAAACAGGATCATAAATTGTCCATAATGACCATAAATCAACCGTATTTTGATAATATACTGATGACATATATATATAAATGCCAATATAATTTTTTTAGTATAAAAATAATAATAATAATTATTATTATAGATAATATTATGTATGTAGACTTATATGTAGAATATATACGTTGATATTTTATGTATACAAAATATATGTAAAATATTTTTTGATATATATATTTGTTCGTGTAGGTTGATTCTCACCTAGTCGAGTTGTTCTTCTCAAAATTTAAATTTAATTTTTTTATAAATGCATCTATTATGAATGACAGTCACGTATAATTGCAATATTATTTCTCTGGCATTAAGTAATAAATTTGGTCTTGAATAGTGTCAGAGAGACTTTCCAAACACGATTTCCCAACAGTCTGTTTCCGATTTCCGCACTTCCTTAAAAGTCGAATCGTCTTGAAACGAAACCGAATCCCCCACAAGTATTTGACATAATGAAGCACGGCAGGTATGAAAATCGGTATCGCGCGCATACATATTAGTATCGGTAATCTAAATGAAACAAGAAAAACCCGTTGAATATGTATGCTCACAAATTGGAAGGAAATAATTAGATTGCGTAATTTCGCCGGTAAAGAATGGTCGTTGAGAGTTTTCAATGAAATATTGGGGGTGTACGAAATGTCGAAGGAGTATAAAACGAGGGTGTAATGAATGCCATTTTGTACTTGTCGTAGGAGGCTCGATAGGTTAGGCGCGAATGAGTCGCAGTTATGTCATACGCGTCGAGTGTTCTTTCAAATCACAGTGGGAATTATAAACTGTCGCATTCTGCGATGAGGTAATTTTATATATATTTAAATACATGTATTTGAATATTTTGTATTTTATAAATTTATAAATTTTATTATGCATTATTTATATAACAATAAGTCAATTCATAGTATAAACCATTGCTACTGGGGCACATTACCCGCCTATATCACATCAACAATGTGAGCCAGAATAAAAATCGAAATTCTTAATGGAAATTTTAACGAGACTTGAATAGACTCGTAATGATAAATAGAAAGCGGTGCAATAAATATTCCGGGACATTATGCACTATATCCTATCATAAATACGCTTGTCGCGACTACAATGAGGATCATTTTTTTACACTCAGAGTAAATTTGGGTACCGATGCTGTGTGCGTGGAAAGTGCGTTGAATTCATTAGACTCGCACAAATGTTTCACAACGTATCATTTGGATATCTTGCCTGATATTATTATTGGTTTACAAATATGCACTGTGATTAAATGAACGGATGTAATTAAATGAGTGCAAGTGAATTTTCATGCATATTTGAATTAACATCAGTTGCGACAAAACTGCAAACTAACAAATTGTTCAATTTTTAATTATGCACTTTTACATTCAGAGATCGTTTAATTTTATGTTTCGATTTTAATGATTGCAGAGTAAAATATCATTTCAGATTTCAGCTGATTGAAATGTGACATGGGAATGCTTTTTTTCATAATATGAGTTTATTCACAGAAAAAAACTGACTGAGTATTTATCTTTTTTTTTTTTTTTTTTTTTTGGCTTGGGTTCAATTACAAAAGCAGATAATAGGAAAAATATTAATTTAAATATATAATAATTTCACGTATATTTCCTTTATATAAAATATATCCTTGTTGTTGACCTAGATATAAGTCATGTAAAAAGCGGCAATAATTTATGTAAATAAAACATAGATCAAATATAAATTTCGTTGAAAAAATGTGTCTTAAATTATTTTGTCATATTTTTAATTGATTAAAACTTTTAATTCAAAAGTGTACAAAACGATGCTCTGTTTCTCGGTTCGGGAAAACTCTCAATTCATTCAGTCATGCAGTAGCGGAATAAAAGATTTTGGCATGCGAGTGTCTCGAGTCTGTTAATAAATCTAATTTCTTTTTTTACGTACGCCGCTCCATTAACATCAATTAGCAGTCGCGAGCGGGAGAATTTTCGAGCAGGCCTTGCGAAAAAAAAAGACTCCAAAAGAGATTTGCCGTTCATGATAATCAAGTTGAGTTAACAACATTTTTTCTTACCTTTGTTACCCTCACTAATATATAACAATGAAAAATTCGTTGTGTTTGTTTGTCGGAAAAATACACGTTAACTAACAGAAAAAATCAATTTTCGAAATAAGCCCTTTTTCTTCTGGGGCGACGATATTTACACACGTATATATTTTTGTCTCGGTGGCAAATATATTCTGACGTTTCGGGATGATACGGCACCTAGCGGAAAAAGTTGACATACAATAATTAATCAATTGAATTAGCGTCCCCTACAACTTGGGTGTCGCGAAAGTGAGGTTATGTCAATTTTTTGTTGTGCTTGCCAGTGTCAATATGTCTGAATCGTTAGAATATTCCATTTATTTGAATAAAAAAAATTCAGAATCAATTTGTATTTTTTTCTACCATTTTTAATAATCAGACTAAATAATAACATTAAATCAAATATTTTCACATAAGGAATTAAAAAAAATGATATTATTATCATTATTTTAAAAAGTTGTATGAAAACTATCTCACAAAAATACGTATGCTAATATATTATTTTTTTACATGCATTTTTGCATTCTTATTACTTTTTCTATAATTTCACAGCTACTTGAAGCTTAAGACCTAACAGATTTGAATTTTACGTCAAATCTTGTGAAAGCTTAAGCATAATCCTTGCAATCTCGTGAAGAAAAAGTTGTCGCTTCTTCATAATTTCTTGACTCGCTCATCACATCAATGCCTTCGGGAGACGTCGTCATAGGTACTGCTATGTGTTCAATGTACCAAGACAATTTTATCGTACGTTATTGAAATAAAATTTATATCTTTCAAGACGTTCCAATAGAGAAAGTATTCCAAGATGGTATCAGACACTTTTTTTACACACGTCAACAATTAAAATCTCGTTTTTAAATGACATGCAAATAAAATTGTATTCCAAGAATATAATTCATACGTTGTTCTTAAAAAATATACCTACTGTGATATTAATTTTTTCAACTTATCATTGTACAATAAATAATGCACAAGATTTTAGAACAATAGCAGAAAAAAGAAACAGATAACGGGATATACAATGCTCACAATTTTACGGAATTTATGAACGTATTCAATTTACTGAGTTATTCATTATATGACAACGTCATACGACTGCAAGTTGAAAAAAAATTTTACTATAGTTATACTACTGAAAGAATGAAGAAACGGAGAAACAGAAAAGTCTTGAAGATAGAGAAAAATTATCAATCGGAGCGATGCAAAAAAATTGAGATACATACACTGTTAGAGTGATAAATATTTCATCTCTGCTGTAAATAAATAATGTATTAGTTTCAAATACATTGAACTAAATAGTCACAAATCGTTGGATTTTGTTACTAATTCAATTTGTTGTGTTACGAAAATAGCAACTTTGGAATAATGAACTAAATCTTATGTTATTAATGTCGACAGTTTAAAAAAATGTAATCCCTATGTTTTTTTTATTTAATATTTTTTAATTTAAGCAGAAATTGGAATAATTAGATTATTAATTAGAATAATAATAATAATTAGAATAATAATTAGAATAATAATTAGATATTAAAATTTTAGATTATGAATTAATAATTTTTTTGAAATCACTGGAAATTCATAATTGTTTCATGGAATTTATAATCCAAAATTGTATTATAAAATGACACTTTCGCAGTCCTAACCCAAAAAAACAATTGAATCAAACAAAACAATTATGAAACGATTTTCATAATTGAGGCACCAATTATGAAATGTTAAAATCGATTATTTGACTTTAACCAGGGTTTTTTTCAAAACCTCAGACTGTTTTCATATTTTTATTTCTATTTATTAGAATAAAAATATGGTTCATTATTTTAATTTTACAACAAATAATACACTGTCACGATGAGGGGAACTAAAGGCATAGTAGTGGGTCATCAATATTTTATCCTAAACCAACCTTAACAAAGGTAAACAATCTAATCTGTGAAAATATAATGGGATACTAAAAGAAGCCAGAGGTTGATTTCGCATTGTAATTTAAGTCTAACTGTTAAAATCGCGGGGCCTAAAGCTTTTGCCGAAGTGCGATAGATAGTTATAGCTGTAGCACTTGTATACACAAAGCTACTTCGTATATATTATTTCTTTTTAAAGTCATAACCAGCACATGTCAAGGCTGATCGTAATGCAGTTCTCCGCATCCTCAGTATCATTTTCCTTGGAGCGTTGCACGGCCTAGCACGCGATCGCGTATTTCATTTTTATTCTCTTTTTTCAATCTCAGAGGTTTCTCTCCTGATAAGTGAATTTTTTGGTTTTGAAGGACGTATGACGTGAGCGATGTGTGCCAGATTCGCGCTCGCCACCAACGTTGAATTATACCGATTCCCTCTGAGGAAAGCCGGACTTTACGAGTAATAAGCACGTACACATGCGTACGCGAATTACGCTGAGAAACTTCGTGAGCCACCCATTCGCGAAACGATATAGAGTTATAGCAAAACACAAGCCAGCAGCAAACTTTTGTTTCCAATTCGAATTTCTTTTCCTCCACTGCAATTACCACGTGCCTGCGAAAGATATCAAATTTTCATTTTTCACAACATTTATCCAAAATTCTCACGAAATATTATATAATTTCATTCGAACAATTCAATCTAAAAATAAAACAATTTATTACATGTAAAACGAGTTTTACTATATTTTATTTATAGTAAATTCCATTGAATTTCAAGCCTGGTCGGGTTTTGCGATTTTTTTATAATAAATTTTGGAGTTCATTTTTCTCTGTGTAGAGATGAATTTTGAACCCATGTGAATCAATAATGATCTATTATAAAATTATTGTCGTACTCTGAATATCCTTATTCTAACAGTTGCAACATAAAATGACGCAATTTTTACGTCATCGCTCTTCAAGTGCATTACTTGCAACGAATCATGCGGTAAATTTTATTATTTACATTATATAATGATCACCATGAAATCAGTATAGAAATGTTAAATTGATATAAACTCACAATTATAGTCAAATTAAATTCACATTAACGTGTTCATTTGGTTGATGTGAACATACAGTTTAGTCAACGTCAAATTGGTACTTTATATAAATCCCGTAGTGACAAAAATATCAGTCAATATATTTTTATTCTATTTTTTTTATATGAATATAATATATTTTATAATATATCTGTGGTTCTGAGGAAAAACCAGTTAAGTGTATATGTAAATCCTATACAACTTAACTCGTTATTCCTCACAGCCACTGATATATAACATTTATGTTTATTATATATATTTTTTATATAAATTATTTCCACTTTATGTATAATTTATAAATAACTCATGCATGAAAGACACATATACGGATATAAATTCAATCTTTTATTCAAAATATAGAAAATATATGCAAAATATATTAAACAACATTTTTTGGAATTATATATTAATTGTATATTTTTTAATATAATTTATTGCCGCTTTTTAATAAAATCCCCATTACAACCATGTCTAACCAATTTTTTGGTATCAGAGGGAATCCGGGCCCTAGACATAATTATTTGCAGAAACATAGTTAACCATTTAAGTTGAATACATTACATGACGTCAAATAAACTAAAACACTTTTTCCAAGTGGTCAATCATTAGGTAATAATTTGAATAAAAAAACAATTGTACAATAACAAAAATATTATTGAGTTCTTCAATGCGATTATTCCATTTTTGAATTTGATCATAATGTATATCCGCTATATATGTATAATAACAAAAGTGGATGGGAATGTAAGAAAAAATGAAACAAAAAACAAAAGTGTTGGTCGAACATTGTGTTGAAAATGTATGCGCAAAGCCACAGGGTACATTACAAAGCAGCGAATGGAAAAAAAAGGATATAAAAGAATAGGAGCGAGATCCATTAGCGAAAGATATTAAGGACGTGAGGAGCAGGATTTACGAAGCGGAGAGGATCGCCCGAGGTCTGCTCGATGGGCCGAATATTTCATTTGCGTGGTGCAATAAATTTTGTCGTCGCTATTCGTGAAAAATGCGGCGCTACTGACGCAGGTGCCGCGGGTGCCGCGCTTTGATCGCGATTAACAAATTGTAACGTCGCTCATTTTGCGGGCACACGAATTTCATTAATTGAAATTCAGCGCGTTTGTACGAGTTGGTCGCATAAATTGAGCCCGGTAATGGACGTCTAATTGATTCGGCGTTTTAGTTGTGCTTTGCACGCCGATAAAGACGTTTGTTATATCGACCGGTCGAAGCCGAAACCAGTCTTATTCCTCATCGGATGTGCATTACCCATCCACTGCATTAATAACTTCATTAAATTTTGATCAACAATTTGCCTCGCATCGCAAAAGACGCGCAGCGTGACGCCCGGCTACGTGTAAATTAAATAAGCCGCATTAAAGTGTTAACTTTTGGGTTTCCGCGTTTATTCACGTTTCTCAATGTTATTTTTTCATTCTCAAACAAAAGGATTCTATTGTGAAAAATATTTTTCCTCACTCGAAACAAAAACATGAGTTTTCTTTACTCGTAAGGAAAAGTATCGTTCTTCACTTAGAGACAACTAGTAATAAGCTCCGCGCTGCCAACTTAAGGATGTTATTGGGATATAGTGAATGG
>JAAMPD010002416.1:0-15072 GCA_025266255.1 Trissolcus basalis
CTTGCAGTATTTTTTCTATTTCGGCAGTAGTTTTATTTTATATTTTGTTTATCAGGATTTTTTTGTGGCGGAGTTTACCTGTCATTTTCCATTATCAGGGGAAATTTGGCTGAGTTGGGAATCTGCCATTTTCACAGGATATGTCGATTTAACACTAGAACTACCGGCTGTTTTATATACTTAAAACTATACCAAATGCGTAAAATTTACGCATCGGTGAAATTTCAGTGTTTCGTTCATTTCAATTAAAGTTTTTCATCATATATTGTTGATAAACGTTGATTATTCATAATATTATATGTTAATAAATGATTTGTTATTGTTGATAAAATTTTTTTTATTAATATTTTGTACATTTTCTTAAAAGGAAATCGTTGATTCTTTTACTTATAACTAATTTCTCGGATGTTTAACATCAATAATCAATTTAAATTACTTTAAGTTATAATTTCTAAACAAATCTCATAAATGAAATCGTTATTTCTATACGTGTTTAAGGATTACTGTTCATTTCTATCGTCGGTATCTGAATCTGAAACTGCTAATCAAAACAAATCATCCGAATCAATGTCCGAAACATCGGAATCACGATCAGACACACTTTTTCGGGAATATCGCAGAGTTCGGAGAAGCTGTCTTGGTCTTATTTTTGATTCACATGCCAATTCGCACAACTGTTTGTTTTAGTTCACTGTAAAAATATTTGGCGAACAACAATGCCACAGGATGTGGAGCGCCATCTTTGTTTTGGTTTAATTTGAACTGTCAACCGACAAATCAAAATATTATAGTTAAAATAATAGTTATTATTGTTTACAATGTTTTTTTCCTATTTTATTGATTTTGTTGATTTTGAATTAACAATAACAAACTTATATACAGCGTGCGTAGAATTTACGCAAACGGTACTTTTAGGTATATTCTCTTTTTTTCAAAAACTATCATGTTTATAAAAAAAACAAACACACCACTTCAAAGTACGCAAAAAATGAGTAAAAGTCACAAAATTGCAAAATAATTAAACAATTGGTTCAAAAATAACAAACGGTCGAAGGTCGCGTTGCGTAGATTTTACGCGCTTGGTAGTTCTAGTGTTAAATCAGTTTTATTGTGAAAATCATGGTAAAATTAAAATTGTATTTCTCTCAGTATACCTTTGTATTCATAATGGAACCAGATAAGGCAGCCATTAAACCCTACTAACTGGCCTACAACAAGATTTCCACAAGTTTCGCAGGTGTATTCATCCATTTATTGTTTATTATAATTTTTTTTAATTCAAGAAACGCGTAATTTTTATAGTAGGTAAAAAGAATCCCGACGTCAACATTTGCATATGCAAACGAATCTCTTAAATCCGGGACATCAATGTATTAAAAAAAAATTTTAAATGTGAAAAATGAATTTTGCAAAATTAAAGTCATTCACACAGCGATATATCGTCGCTTTTTACAATAAAATTATTATTTGTTTTATAAATAACGTCATGTTTACGTAGATATAGAAGTTCGTGACGTAGATTTAAAAGTACCTTATATCCCCGTTTTATCAAAATGAAGTTCCTAAAATCGCCGTGATATCCCTGTTATATCTACGTCACATCCTACGTTATATCCTCGAAACGGTCCCCCTAGACACTTCCAAAATTCAAGCACAAAAAATACATCATTTTCAAAATTTACATCAACCTAGCCCAAAATAAATTGTATCCAAAAAAATGTCAAACTAAAAACATAAGAGAAAAAGTTTATTCAAATATATATATTTGTGATTAAAATATTTCAAGAATATTATAGATCTTTATTTCGAATTAGGTTTCATTAAAATTTGTCATTTCAAAATCATCTCTTGAGTTGTATTTAAATTATGTTTTCTGAGAAAATTGCCGAAAAAATTGTAATTAAAAATATTCAGAGGAGTTTACCTGATACCTTTTTATTAGTTTGTTTATTAAGAGGAATTTACACAATATTGTTATTTTATCTTAAAAATTCCGGTAGAGTTGAAAGCCTGCCATAAAATCAAAAAGAAAAGAAAGAGATTAGCTAAATATAAATTTCATGCAAGAATTTTCTTTTATTTCCAAATTTAAAATGTAGATCAAAATATTTGATTTAAAAATATTTGCTCTATTAATTTATCGGAAGACATATTTTAAGCTTGACGATGACAATTATTTTCAAAAAAATGTTTGTTCAAATTTATAAATGAGTGAAAAGAATGCAATTTCTGGATTTTGAAAAATGAAAAAAATGTGCGTTGCGTGAATTAAATTTATATATCAACCTTTAGCCCAACTTATTTTTATTTGTAATAAAGATAACATAAATGTGGCTTTCAGGTGTGTGTATGTATTAGTGTGTAATATATGTATATAATATATATTATTATATTGATATATATAAAGTAAAAGATAAATAACATATACCTGCATAATGACCGAGTTTTCTTGAGCTTGAACAATAAGCGTTCCTTGAAAAGACCATGTTGATGCCGCCTTGGAAGGTATGAAAACTCCAGAACTTGAAGTTGCTTTGTATGAATATTCATATTCATTTCCATTTAAAAACATAGAATCAACACTATGTAAGCCGACAAACAAATACAAAACCAAACATTTTGTTGTATGTCGCGTCGATGCAAACTCTGTTGACAAAATTCACATTCATGCATTAGTAAATGCATTTATACATAAAAATACAAATAAAATACAAATCATATTCTTTATAAATGCTAGAAACTAGGAACTAAGTCAAATTATTATAAAAATGAACAAATAAAGAGAAAAAAAATTCAGAATGGATCGTTTATTGAGTATACAATTATTATATTGTTATATGTTACAAAAAGTACCTGAATGTCTCATGATGTAGGACAGTGTTGACTTGCCACGAGCGAACTGACTTCATAGAAGTCAAGAGATGACCCGAACAATCTCTATCTTTGTGACTCATATATGTTTGTACGTAGTACGAAAGAACCGTGGTATGAGTTAAAATTGTTATCCCCTCACTAACATTTTATCTTCGATCCCATCCGGAATTCTTTTTTCTGTTATAACTATATATAGAGTATCCCAAAATGGTCACATGGATTCTCTAATGAATGTAGAGTTTAGGAAAAAAGCTCATTTGGTGACGACAAATGCTCTTCGATCACTACCGGGTTACCGTAAGCTCTCTCTCTCCTTCTCTCCCCCCCCTCTTTTTTTCTTTTATTTCTATTATGTATCATGTTATTATATTATACAAAATTATCACCTTTTGAATTTCTCTTATATATAATTTTTACCAATAAT
This sequence comes from Trissolcus basalis, assembly GCA_025266255.1. Taxonomy (NCBI): domain Eukaryota; kingdom Metazoa; phylum Arthropoda; class Insecta; order Hymenoptera; family Scelionidae; genus Trissolcus; species Trissolcus basalis. Next base: position 3,299 of record JAAMPD010002416.1, read on the forward strand.
TATAAAATCTATATAATTGTATATTTATATAAACATATACATAGATGAATTAGGACAAGAATTAATTGTCAAGAGACAAATTGAATGACAAATAGACACTCTTATATTTTATTAGTGAACATTTCATTATTTACAAAATTTGAAACGTCTATTTTATATTGAATTGTACCTTTCAATATGTAAGTTTTCTATACATAATTTTCAAAAGTTCATGTTCTACATTAAGAAATGAATCATATTAATAATAACATCGAATACAAATTCAATTACAATTCATTTTGTCAAAAAAATTGATATACAAATGCAAAACTACTTGTTTCGCTTGGTTACCAATGCTAACCGATTTAGGTAAAAAAAACGAACATTCTTTTTTTTTATTCACTGTGATTTAAATATTTTTAGAATGGATTTTGCGTACTCCCAAGCTTCACTGTAAAAATAAGAATAAAATATTAGCAAATAAATAAAGAACTAATTTGAGTTATTGAATTAAATAAAATGGCTCGTTTTACTTACTTATGTATTGGATTGGCTTGGTCCAGTTGATCACTTAATTGCTGTATCAAATTTACAAACATTTTCAATTGTTCAATTGTTCCGCCCTGTAACCATGCTCGTGGCAAAGTACTCATTATCTACAACAACAATATAGTTAATGAAAAATCCAAAGCCAGTCAAATGTATTAAGTTGTACCAGTCAACATAGTTACCAACCATATTTGCTTTAAAAAGAGCGTCTGTAGGTGGCAGAACTCTCAAACCAGCCAGAAGATATCGATTCAATAAAGAACCAAGAGCTAAATTTTTTAACCGCATGTCTCCCAACAAACCTTGCCAACTTAATAAGTTTCGTAACAATTTAACGGCCATGGCGAATTGTCTTTGAAAAAAAGGATGTTTTGTGTCTAATATTCTGAAATCATCCAAATTAATGCATTCAGTATAGTAAAACATATTTATATATATATTCAATTTTGGTTAGAAAAACACTTACTGTTTTGGAAAAATAGGAATAAAAACATCGTTTTCTATGGCAGATTTCAATTTATCAAGTATGACATTAAATAAACTTTCCGTTTGTTTGCTGGCTTCATTCAAATTTGGATAATCCTTTACAAAACGATTGATAGTTCCGACGAGTCGGAGTGTCTGAGACGTTGACATCGGATCCCATAAACTCTCCACGATCGCTGAAACAAAATTCATCATTCATAATAGAACAAATTCGTTTCAAAATTATGAGAAAACTGAGTTTGGATACATACATGTTAATTTAGGAATGATAACTTTTTCGATTGTAAAAGGAATAAGCCGAACATCAGGATCTTTTTTTAGCGTTTCCTCAGTTTCGTTTCTATCAAGGCCATACAGCAATAAACTATTGTACCACTTTGTTCTCTCCAAGTCAACACTTTCCTGAACATTAATAAAACCATTAATTCAAATATACCTTTGATATTAAAATAAAATAATAATTCAATCATTATTTTAACAATTACCAGTATTGGATTCCAAGTAATTAACTGTAATCTGACAATGCAAGAGAGCATCTTGGGTAGGCAAAGAGAAACATAAGCTTCTTTATAAGTATCCAAATCAAAATTTCGCCACGACTCCATCTTTGAAAGTATCCCTTTGACTGTGCAGAATTCATCAATAACGTCAGAAAAGACTTCTTTCGTCTCATTTTCAATTTCATCTGAATAAAAATAAATTCGATAAATTATCCAATACAAATTTTACAACTGTTTTGTTTGTAAACTGAAGGATATTTGAATGAAAATACCTTTGACCTGCTTAAAAGCAATGTTTTGTTGTTCAGTCACTTCGTCGTCACTGGACATTCCATCAATGTGCTTCGGTAAGGTTGGAGCTTGTTCTCTGGCCCTTCTTCTACGAGCTCGACGACCTTCTCTTTCTGTAGCTCGACGATTACGCGCATCATCTTCAGGTCCTCGTCTTGTAGTTCCACCTCCTAAACCAAACCAAACAATAGCAATTTTATCAATTCCATTACAATTTAATAAGAACAAAAACAATTTATCACAGTAAATAAGCGACATTTGTATATTTGAATTGAATCAATCAAACAGAAATAAAAACTCATCACTGACTCGCAGCTGTGGTTATCTCTTCGGCCTGATCTCGCGTATCTTGACGTCGCCTTTCCATAAGATCGGATGTACGTTCGCTGTGTAACTGCAACCATCGCTGCTCCAGTCCAACAACCAAAGGCAGCTAACAAAAAAAAGGAAAACTAGTTTGAGTGACTTTGTTCATTTTTAAAATCGGTGACTTTTCAAGCAAGATCACCGCGGACTAAACTTTTGATGCACCGTACAGTTTTTCACTCTACTTTCTTGCATACTCACCTTAAAAAATAAACATTACAAAATAAAAGAGTGTAAAATAAGTGTATAAAGTAATTGGAGAAGGAATTTCGTTGAATTAAATACCAAACTTGTAGCCAATTCCAATTAGTGACTTCCAATTACTCATATTACACCAAATTGAATCATAATAAATAAACAAATGAATAAATAAATAAAAAGTAAAATGAAAAATATTTTGAAATACAGAGAAGATCAACGACCCCTGGCAAACAAAAAGATTCATGTACAAAATAGCACAATATCTTATAGTTTTATTTTTGTTCTAGTAAGGTCAACTAAAACTGAGAGAATCAAAGAATCAAAGGTAAAAAAGTCTATTTGAAATAAAAGTCGGCCAAGTCCAGTACTTTATCTTTAAGAAAAGTACGTGAAAGCGTATCAACCCACCTTCTCATCAAGACACTCTACCAAGTCAGTGACATACCCACGTAACTCTTGGTAATATTTGAAGCGATGTACAAGCTGCGACTCGCGTAATTCACATCTATCTAATTCCAACAGAGCCTCGCTTCGTTCTTGTTCCAATTTCTCTTGATCTCGGTTTTGGCGGTGAAAAGCTTCGCGAATACTCTGCGACCTTTAAAACCAATCCAGTTCAGTTTTTAAATTTTATACAGCCAAAAACATAATGCTCATGTAAATATAATGTTTGTCTTGTTCATTACCTTTCTCGGATATGAGTGACCGCCTCTTCCGGAATAACAGGTTGAATTTTTGTAGGATCAATTGGCTGAATAATAGGTGGAGGCGGTGGTGTTGGTATAATGACCATATCCATCGGCATGGATCCAACAATTTGATTCATTCCTATTGATGAATATGGGTGTTGCATCATAGAGTCCTGTTGAGCAGCTGCAATCTAAAAAACATATTTCAATAAGTCAATAAACAATGTTAGTTGTCGAAATTGTACTTATTATTTCACTATCAATGAGTCCAATTTGAATAGCATCCAACTTTGTTTTCTTTGTTTATTTAAAAATGTTACCTGTGCATTGGTTACCCCTTTTCTAATTTGTTGTGTCTCCCATTCCTCTTCTTCTATACCATGTTCACTTTCATTACTAGAATCTACAAGAATATAATGATCAAGTTAACAATAATGACACCAAATAACGAAAAAGCTACTTGAATGATTCGTGCCAACAATATATTATCATTTAAACATCTTATAAAAACTGACTTTCATCATGAACTTGTGAAGCTAAAAAGGCTTCTCTTCTTTTTTCCTTATCTCTTGCTTCTGTATTAACCGTCATGTCAATTCTATCTTGGGAATCGTCATCGTCACTTCTGTTATGATCCTCCTCTCTTGTCAGTCTAGATTTTGATTTATCATCACTGAAAACGAAATTCAATTATTGCACTCAACAACAATGTTTACACTTTTATTAAACTAATAAACCCAAAAATTATTCATTACTTTTGTTCCTCGATGGGAATGTAATCAGATCCCAATTCGCGTGCTTTCTGTCGTCGTTTTCTAGCTGCGTGAATCATAGCTGCATCTGGTATTCTTCCACCTGTCAAGTAGGTATATATATAAATATACAACAGTACATATTGGATTTGTTTTGTTTTGTTTTGTTTTTTTTTTTTTTTTTTAGACACAATCAACAGTCATTGCATTTTATTCAATAAAACACATTTATGCGTCTTTTGTTTGCATTTGTCCAAACTACCGTGTGAATCAATGTTCACGATACATTTTAAACAAAACATACTTTCTAGCAATAATTTCACACTATCAGCACGATCTCTTTTTTAAATGTATGTTGTGTTTCATCTCCATCCTCTTCTGAATCATAATCATCTTTCCCAGCTGTGAGTGCAGCACGACCATTCAAGATCTGAGGACCTGCATTTTTAATTTTAACCTGTAAAAATTAGATTAATTAATACAAACATGAACAACAGTTTAACTAAGCTTCAAGCTTTAATGAGCATAATCAATGCTTACAACTAAATCGTCCGTTTTTATTTCCAAATCATTTTCAAGCCTTATAGGCACATTCATGTAGTCTACGTCTATCTGCATTTTGTCTTCCCCTTTCTTTTTTCTTCTTTCCTCGTCCAACATTTTCATCACTCTTTTGCTCCTTGAAGATTTTTTAACTTTAAAAATTTCGCCCTCATCAGCTAAAAAAAGTCAGATTTATATTGTATTATGCTATATGATGTTATTTATTATGAATCAAAAAACGAATGAAAATAATGAGGTAACTTTGTTTTGAATTTTACGTTTATGTATATCTTGTTGTTTACCTTCTTCTAGCTCCTCGCCAAAGCTAAGAAGCGACGGTTTGTCTTTTTTTTTGCTTTTCGGTTTGACAGGTTGGATGTCCTCAGTGTCCATTCTGTTCTCGTTGTCCTCGTTGTCATCAGTAAAGTTCCGCAACCGAATGTTGCGTTTCTTCTTCGTAAAAAACGACATTTTACAGCACAATTTTTTGAATATCCAAACGAAAACATACGAATTATAACGATGCACCTTCTAATTTTTCTAAATAGTTGTCAGGTCAGTTTATATCATAGCTTAATGCACAAACTGGTTATACACCACATACATTATTGCTGCCCACCATTCCATGAACTGTATAACTGTAACACTTACCTTGTTCATATTGAACTCCTCCTGCCTGTGCAAACGTGCGACCCTTCTCCTTCTCTCTCTCTTCTCTCTCCTCCCCTTTTTCCCCCCGCCTTATAGCGCCATCTGTTGTCATCCTTCGCTAATTATATTTTTAATCATTTTTTAACTTTTAAAACATTTAAGTTTTAATTTGTATGTTTGATTGTTTAGTTACAAACACAATCATTTATTCCCTTTCGAAAGGAAAACATGAAATAAAATATTAATATCAATGTGAACAATTTAAGGTGGGACTGTCGGTACAGTAGTAAAAATAGCATTTTTCAAATGATAATTAATTATAATAATTTTAATATTTTATGACTAATAATTCTATATTATGCTGTTAATGTCTGTCAAATAAATCGTCTGATATTTTTTTTTTATGATTATATTTTGCAAATTTGTAGGTTCAAATTTTCTTTTCAGGAAAGCCAGAATTTGTTTGAAATTGAACCATGTGTAGTTTTGACTGCCATTAACAATAATTATGCAAAGTATATGAACAAAAATTGTACATATTCGAATTCGGTATATTTATTTTCAAACTATTGTCAAAATGCATGCTACATATATCTATATATATATCATATTTTTCAATTTCTGAATTAAATGTCTTAACTTAGAAATAATAATAATTATTATTTTCAAAAATTTAGCCATAGACGCATTTGTATATTAATATTGAAAGTTAAAAAAACATTGGACTATTTTGCGAAATTGCATGTCCCACCTTAAATGATGTTTCTCTCTCCCTCCCTCTTTCTCTCTTCTTTGGCCAACTTCATAGCAATCAGTTTCGAAAGATGATCGCTCTCTTTTGATTACATACGTCTTAGCACCTTTGTTTTTGTTTATTATCATAGTCTTGAATGTAGTTTTTAAATGGTACAAAAATAATGCGAAAATGAGTGAATTCAAATTAGAATATTTGGCGAGTGAATTGCTGAAACTTCTTGGGTAAGGAATAACAAAATTGAACATGGTTCATTATTTGAGATAATTGGATGTATCATGATATGGATTATTCACTATGAATTGTATGATACAGATCTTGCGCTCCGCCAGAAAAGTTGATCGAATTAATGCAAACAGAAGAATCGGCTGTCAGCAGCGCTGCTTTAAACAAAGTCTCGTTGGTTAATTGTATCAAAGATTTGGAGGAAAGTTGTGTCAATCCTGGACTGTTTAGACAAAAGTTTGAGGAGCTGAAATCCAAGAAGTGGGTATACATTTATTTATTTGTTCATTATAACAAAATAAAGGAAAGAAAAAAAATTGTATTGGTTAATTTTTGGAATACATTTCTTTAGGTTGGATATATTAAGCCCATTTGTTCAATTAATATATTCGATAAAAAAAGATGAAGATCTGAACAAGTATCTGAGCCGAACATTAACTATGACGGAATTGAAGGAATCTAAGATCACAACTGATGATGTTTCACACGTAATGAAAAAAACTATTTGTTTGATTAGAAAAATTAATTGAATGGGTTGTTAATGAGGTGGGAAAAAATAAAATTACAGATTTTCGAGAAAGTGAAGAAAGCTGCTTTAGAAGGGGAAAGAAAATTAGGAAGACAAGCAAACTTGGGCAAAGATCAGGGCTCATGTTGTTTGATCAAACAAAATTGGAACATTGATCGTCCTTTGATATCGTGGGACTTTCATCCAGACAGCACGCTTTCACCTTCACAAAGTATAAACATCATACTTGAAGAATATAATTATTTCTTAACGGATGAAAATTGAGTTTTTACATAATTTGGATAAACTTGTTGCAGAAGTTGTGCCATCTGCATCTCAAGAATCTATATTGCTTTGGGACATTTTGTGGTGTTTGAAGGGAATAGATGGAACATACATTGTTTCAGAAACACTATCCAATCCTCACGATCCGATTTCGTTCAAGATATCTGAGGATGTTGGTATGTAACACATCAAATCAATTTGCATTCAAATCGAATTAAAATCCAGTCATTTATTCGTTAATTTTCGTATAGATCTGCAGTATAAACAACTTACCAAACAAATACTACCACTGGCTTGTTATTATTCAACGACGATCCGTTTTATTGAAGAATCAATATCATTTGAATTTGGGAGAGTGAATCACGCTTTGAGAGGAGCTTTGAACTGTTTGATGAAAGATTACTTTGTTCGTATTTCAATTTTTGAATATAATTCTCATCTGCAATCATTGAATATTTTATTAAAAACAATCACATGATTTTGTCCTCTAGTCGTTTGTCGTTCAACTCGAAATGGAGCACAGACGAGGTAAACTGAATCTGCAAAAGTTGTGGTTTTACATTCAATCAACCATGGTGACTATGTCGATCCTTGCTAAAATAACTTCTACAATATTAAGGGTACGTTCAAACATATTAACAACGAATAATAACGTAATATTGCATAAGAAGTGTATATTTAATAGCGATGACAATTTGTTTTAGGCAAACGCTAAGGGAGGCAAAGTTTTGACTCTCCTTCATGAACTGTTAAGTGATATCAGTGGTGAAACAAATTCGAAAGAACTGTGTCTATTCTTGATGAAGAATGCGTGTGTCCCTTATATGCAAACTTTAGAAAAATGGGTCTACAAAGGAGTTATTTACGATCCTTATAACGAGGTTCCTCTTATTATATTTCTCATATTTTTCATTCCATCTTGATCAAATTTATTTTCATCCATTATTTAAAGGGCAAATTTTCAACACATCCAAATAAAAAATAGTACTCAAAAAGTATGAGGTGAACTTTTCTGAATTTTTAGTTCGGAAACTTTATTCACTAGAATTTTCACGCACTCTACCAAATTTTTTAATTATAATTATTAAACTATATACATTTTTAAATAAATGTATATATTATATTCTAAAAACGTGCAAAAACAAAAACATGAACTAGAAATGTCGAGCGCGCTCTTCCCCATAAAAATTTTGAATTTTAATTACATTATAAATATCTAAACAAAAAATGTTTGAAATGATACAAGAAAGTGAACAAACCGGTTCTGTCAAAAAAAAAAAAAAAAATTGTTTTATTTTTACAATTTTTTGGATCAACTCTTTTGGACTTATTTGGCATGGAAAGTGGAATCTTGTCTAGATTGTCTGACTTGCGTAATGTGTAGAACGTTATATTAGAAAAATTAAGCATTTAATTATTGTTGTATAGTATTAAATTGATCCAAGTTTTTGGTACTCAAATGTTATCAGTCAGTCAATTCATTTGACAGTTTATTGGACATTTTATTTCAAACTGGCTTTCTTTTTTGAGATTTGTATTATATTTTTCAGAGAAGTTTACCTACATGATTGTTAGTTTGAATTTTGTTGATTAAAGTTTTTGTTAGTTTAATTTAGGATTAAGAAATTGTTATTAATTCAGATGAGTTGGAATATTGACTGTTATTAATATCATTGATGTTTGCTAGTTCTTTGTGGAAGATAATGAGCTAATCCAGAAAGAAGAGCTTCCAATGGATTATTCGGCGGATTATTGGGAAAAAAGGTACACGATGAGATACGAAAGAATACCCATATTTCTAAATGAACATGCTCAAACGATTCTTCGCACTGGAAAATATTTCAATGTCATTCGACAGTGTGGTACTTGTCATATGTGGAAGCAATATATTAATAGTATAAATATCGAATAATAGTATAAATATCGAATTTGAATTGGCAATCAATTATTGTTTAGGAAAAACTGTTCAATGGGGTAAACAAGAACCATTGGTTTACGAACACAGAGACCAATCATACATCGCGGCGATAGACAGGGCCTATTCAGAAGCTGCTCGCACCTTACTGGAAGTTTTGATTCAAGAAAATGATCTCATGGGACGACTCCGCAGTGTCAAAAATTATTTCTTGCTGGCTCAAGGAGACTTTGTCGTATCTATCATTCAAATAAGTTCAATCGTTGTATAAACTTGATTATCTTCAAACTTATTTTTCATTGGATCAATATTTTTCAGGTACAATTTATGAATTTATGTGAAACTGAATTAAGCAAAAACATGTATGACGTTGTGATTCATCGACTAGCCTCTCTTCTTGAAATGGCTCTTCGAGTTTCTACTGCTGATTCTGATCCTTACAAGGATGACTTGAAGCCTGTCTTACTGCCTTATGACCTGCAGTATCAAATGTTCCGAATATTATCCATTCAGACGCAGGAAGAAAAAGGTATACAATTTTATTATTTAGATTGATTAGACAGACATGACGTTAAATTGATCCTTTAATTTTAGAATACAGCTCTCAAAGTGACAAAATGTTGAGCGGTTTGGAAGCTTTTGTTTTCAATTACGACGTCAAGTGGCCGGTATCTCTGATTTTGAATCGCAAAGCTATAGCTTGTTATCAAATGCTTTTCCGACACTTGTTCTATTGTAAACATATTGAGCGACTTCTCTGCAGGTAAACAATTTCATCAATCAGTTTTATACACACACATTTTTCTATTGTCATCTATTAAGCCCTTTTTTGTTTTCTATACAGAGTTTGGATTAGAAACAAAATTGCAAAATCCTTCACTCACCAAGAAGCAATGAATTATAGACAAGCCTTTTCTCTTCGTCATCGCATGCTGGACTGTATTCAACATTTGGAGTATTATATGATGGTTGAAGTCATCGAACCCAACTGGCTAACGTTTCTCAATGAAATGAGCAAAGTAAATGGTTTTATGATTGTTTATTTTAAGTCAATACGTTTCAAAATTATGTATACACTTATGAAATAATAATAATTATTATTATTGCAAATAAGCTGCGTTTTTATATAACGCTACTTATATACACATTAAGTAAACAAACAATAATCTTTCTTTTCCTTATAAATATATTCAATTTTATTACATTTCATTTCAATAGGTCAGCAATGTTGACGATGTTCTGGGCGTTCACCAAAAACTTTTAGATAGCATCATGAAAGAATGTATGCTGACCGACCCTGATCTGTTGTCTTGCATCACAGGAATATGCAAAGTCTGCATACAATTCTGCGAGTTCATGCAGGTAATTCTTCTTCTAATAACAGTTATTTATAGTTTTAAATTCATTGTCGAATCAAAGAGTGAATCTGACAAAAACGAAACAATTTAGTGATTGATAAAAAAAAAGTGTTTAAATTAATTATCCAACTGGTATTAAGATTATGAGCCGCTACTTCATTGATGCCGAATTGACGTCGATGATTGGCAGTCAACATGACAGCTTTGAACATGAGGTATTTCGCAATTGCAAATTTCTACTTTGAAATCACTTTTCGGTAGTAATTCAATTACAATTCTATCATTCTCAATGGAATCATTTTGTTCAATTATTTTACATGTGGCATCGTTTTCTATCTCACTGACTGATATTGAAAAATAACAGTGTGACTCTTTAGATTTGATTTGTCAATTCTGCATGCCGTTTTATTTTTATTTTATCAATAAAAGTTCAGTTTCTTTTATTCATCAATTTCCTTATACATTTTCGGGATCAAATTCACCGAAATTGACTAGAATTTTACTTGCTAGGGCATGTACGTAATTTTTAGGTGTGTTCAAATTTGTCTCATAACTTTCAAAGGAAACTCACGTAGTTTACGCAGAAAAATGCGTGGATAAAATTGAAGTGAATTATCCTTATAATAAAGCAAGTCAAATTGACTTACTTTTTTCCGTGAACCTACTGAGATGTGAATTATAAAATGTATAAAAATATTGATAACTTTTTGTTATGGGTATAGTAGACATTTTATTGGTCATGTTAGATTTGCACGAATAGGAATTTTTCAATCAATATTTATATAAAATATGTATCTAATTTCGGTTGCATTGTATAACAAGCGTGTATTATCATATTCATGATGTAAAAAAAAATATGTTCAATTAATTAAATAAATTGATTGATTAATGTCATTTCAGAGTGTATAAAAGTAAGTATGTAGAATAATTCAATGTGTAAATATGTGCATAATGTTCATAAATGTCGGTTTCAAATCAGCAAACGAATAATTTGATAAAATCGACAGTCATTTGCACTCTATCAACATAAGCATTATCACTACTGGCTCTTAATAAGATATTTAGTTAATCAAGTGTTGTAAATTGCGATCACACAATGGGGTTTTTTTTTTCAGAGAACTGCTGATAGTACAACAACAGATGAAGGTACCAACTTCGACGACAAGATCAACATGCTGGATACAGAGTTTTCAAATATATTGATTCAACTGTTGGAGAAAATTTGCAATTTAGGTTGTCAAGATGCAAATGAGAAATGGTTGAATGTACTGGGAAGGTGAGTTCATGTAAATTTATTTTTGTTTGACATGAAAAAAATGATTGACCATTTAATAACTTTCAGATTGGATTTCAATTCCTTTTACATGAACACACTCATGCGTCGGAAAGATGACAATGAAATCGTCCAGGAAGATGTGTCTGGTTAATATAAATAAATTATTTAGTTTCCTAAAGTTATTTGTCTAATTAATACTATGTTCAGTATTCAGTCAATTATTTTTTCTACGTATTAAACTTTGAATAAAAACAATGTTTCTTCGTTTGAAGCATAGCCATTTTATATACTTAGCATTATTGTTTTATATTTTATTAAAAAATGTTGCATTATTCAAGTATCAAAGATTAAATGAATGTTTGTAAAGAAAATTCATTGAATCATACACACCTCGAGAGTAATTTCACAGATTTTGCATAAAACTAATTTTAATTAGAATTGTATAT
>JAAMPD010002417.1:0-15065 GCA_025266255.1 Trissolcus basalis
CAGCAGTTTTATTAAAAAAAAAAATTTGCAAACTCCAATTCTGCATCAAAATGTTGTGTTTTTTATATTATTTTTATATTTTATTCATTTTAGTTTTGAATTTTCAAGTATTTTTCTTATAGAGATATGAAACGATCTTGAAATACAAACGTGAATTCTGATGGCTTGGTGAGGAAATTTTTTTTTCCACGACTGAAAGAGAGGGATAAATAATTCAGATTAAATTCAACAAAAGTTCGATCGGAGCTATTCGAATGGTTGAGCAAAAATAACCTCGTCAGTTTCGCGGAAGCGAAATCGTTTTTCATCAGTGAAAATGCAGGCCTGCACTCAAACGCAGCTATGCAAACACAGGCCGATTGAAGTCCGCGTGATCCCTTGCAGCTCGCAAATTCTATTTATGCGTAAAGAGCACGAACCTCGGGATCGAGTAATCGCGAAAAATATATATACGAATTCAGCCGCTTTCAGTTCCGGCTTTGAACACGTGTTGCCTAAATCAGCCAAGAATTGCGCAACCGTTTTCTTTGATGCGTTTTGAACGTGTCTCAATTATATGTACGTGTTCGCTGGGTTAAAGAGGTAATTTGCTTCAAAACAAAATAACGCCGATTCGTTCGTTAAAATTTGTCGCTCTTCGCTCGCGGTGTATGCGAAAATGACATTTGCCTACTGATTCATGTTTCAATATTATTTTCGGTTTTGTGCGCCATCTGCAAACCAACCGCAATTTATTTAATGTTAAAAATAAATTTCCTGGTAAATTTGATTAATCACACGTGAAGTTTTGCTCATTGTAAATGTTTTTTTTCTCTCGGGAAAAAGGAACGAAAATTTCAGACAATCTATTCTGTATTGAAAACATAATAAAAAGTAGAGTTTTACAGCACGTAACGAATTGCGAATAAAAATTTTTATTTTTATTTTTATTCTATTTCCAAAGAAACAACTTGAATGATCGTAAAGAGTTGCCACTAAAATTTACCGACCTTTTTTTGCCCCTTTACGTTCGTTCATAGTTAAGCTATAAAATGCAACGTAAAATTCGACCCAATTTGTGTAATGACAATCGGCCCGGAGGTTTTTACGCGGAGTTCGAATCGATGTTTGCTCGTACAAAGCGCGGATTGATCGCGAAAAAGGGTTTGCAAAGCGACATCGCGACTGTATCATATTTGTTATAACAATCATTTAACGAAGCGTAAAAGCAACGACAGTAACTAAATAAAAATGAATAATGTCAATTTCATCGGTCGTTATATCGTCGACAGCGCTGTTTAAACATATAATGATAACCTAATGGAATTTCGTTTGGGCAAACGAAAAATCATCTCGCTCAATTAGCTCTTGTAGCTTGATAGAGTTACATTCATTTTCATATTGTTCAATTTGTTGTTCCGCAGGGAGCGAACTGATTCCATCGGATAATAAATTTTAATCCAATTACTCCGCGAATCGCAATCTTTTGGAATTTCATTATTACAAATTTATAGTTTCAATTCATTAGTGTCTTTTTCTGATTTAATTTTTCATTTCAAATTGATCGAATTAATTTTGTCGAAAATTACACCGAACTCATAGGTGTGAGCCAATTTACGAAATTGCAAGAATCGCTCGTAAATTGAAGAATAAAGCCAGCAATATAAGTTTGGATTTTGAGTTAGAAGATCCCGATGATGATGATTTTATCATTCCTACCCTGGCGCCAACGCAACTTTGCAATTTCCTCTGAATTTCACCGGGAGAAATTAATCGACCGAATTATAACCGTGATACCAAAAAGAGGACGTTTGAAAAATCGCGAATCGCTGCAAACGAATCAATCGCAGCACGCGAAATCAAAACACATTTTTAAATGACAACCCGGACGTAATCGATTTACGACACGGACCTATTCAAATAAAAATTATTCATCGTGTTATGACGCATGATGTGTTTTGATAGGTAGGTGATAGATTCCGACGCGATTCACCAAGGAGAATTATTTTGTTATTGGCCCACACTATTTTTCCCCCGTATTACCATATTTTTGTTGAATAGAGAACAAACTGCAATAAAAAGAAAAAGATTTTCGTTCGCATGTAAAAATGTGCCAACAATTTCAATCCTGGAATTGCGCAATACTAATTTTCTTATTTTCCAGTGACAAAAAAAAAAAAAAAAAAAAAAGAAAATAAAACAGAAAATAAAAAAAATAAAGAAAGGAAAAAATGAAAAATGTATATCATATTCGATACTTGATCTGACGGCCAACTATATTTAACATGTATGTTTACGGTCACATAAAATAGCGTATGCGTTCGGACTCAAGATGAAAGATACAAGAGCATCGATAATACAATTTGAGCGGCACTGAAAACAAGGGCGAGCTTCGTGAATAAATCGTTGTGTAACCACTGCACTGAAAACACATTTTTTACGAACAAATAAACCGCAGAGAAATTTCCCTTTGAAAATACGATAAGCTGAATGTTACCGATGCCAGAGTGAGATTATAGTTGAAAAATTTTCAAAAATTGATTAATCCTTCGAAAAAAATATGATGGTAAAAAAAGACGGAAAAAATATTAAAAAAAAAAAAAAGATGACGATCGCATCGCGTTGCACAATTCAGAACTCTTTGAAGCGTGGAGGATACGAAAGAACCAACAGTGCGTTTGTATCAAACCCATACACGTCATAAACATCCTCATTTTCACCTAGGAATCGTGGGTTATGGCGCGCGACACGGTCCATAGATTTAGCGCCGCGTTTCGTAATGCGATGTCGCTCTCGGTGATGCAATCTCGTGTATTTTGCACGCGTGTTGGGTGCCTGTGCGTGTGGCTGTCGTGCGTGGGAGTGGCAATCGCTCTAACGTGAAACGCGCGCTTGAAACACATACGCGGTTATAAATAAAAGCCTCACATGACGTCAGCCTGTGCAGCTTCAGGCTCTCACCTTTTGCCCGCAACTCACGCACACACATGGGTACATTAAATGTACGCGCTCGCGGTAACCTGCGTATTTTCAACCTCAAAAGAAGTCCTTCGTTACGCTTTTAACCCTTTCAGTGCAAACGTCGAGAGCAAAGGAAAAAAAAGAACGCCAATTAGGCTATTAATAAGCTGCGATATTGATGGGATAATGCTCCATAAGCTGCTTTTGCCATTTGCAAGTTTTTTTGTTTGCTTCGTGAGGTTTTGAGGAGATATAAGAACAGAAACGTTTGTCGGTTTGAATTAATCTCGAGGGTTAAATTTATAGGCAAGCATTTTAACGGGATAGAAAGAGGCGAATAAATATATTGGCAATTGTAAAAGAATCGGATTACAAGTTGCGGAGGGGGTATTAGTCGCCGCTGGTACAAGTGTAATTCATTTTCGCTAGGTGCGAATGAACGAAATAGACGGCCAACTGTGAATGTTGTTATTAATAACGTTGCTTGCACAAGAAACCGTAATTTTCTGTAACCGCGGCGTTTGTACTTGAGTATATACAATTTTTCGTTCTACGGAAAGAGCCTCTGAAAAAGCGAGCTGTTTTTCTCCGTTATATTACGTTGAATATAAATTACTGCATTTGAAAAGAGGGGGAGGGGACCGAAAGAGGGAACGTTAAACGAGAAATGGAAAAGTTAAATTTGAAGATAATGTTGCATGCAAATGAGTCGTTCGAAACACTGCTTAATGAACAGCTCAAAAAGTATACGGTATTTGTAATGCCAGTTTTATTGATCAGTCAATTGCGATGCAAATGACTCGGCGCCGCTAAACCGAGAGTAAATAACTTATTAGTTTAGCACCCGTTTGATTTAGTTTCGGTTACGTCTTTCTCTGAATATGCAAAAGTTGTTGAAAATGTTTCTAATTCCATCCGGTCGTTGGGATTTGCATTAACAACGTCAAAAGTTTTGTTATACTCACTCACTCGTCGTGTTTTTGTTTTTGTTTTCCCTTCAAGGCACACAACATTTCTGAAACAAAAGAAACAAAAAACAATTTTATAGTTAATCACTTTTACAGTTGATCACTCTTAAATTAACTTCAAAAGTTTATCTTTGTACGGACTTTGTTTTAGTTTTTATTTTCATGCTTGCTACGATGGGATGAATCAAAACTTCAATCATAAATAATGATTACAAGATGTCAAGTCTAAGAAAATGAAAGACAAGGGAGAGAGAGGATAAAAAAAACGAAACATTGCGTAGGTGAGAAACGTGTCTTAAAAGCGAGGATGACAAGTCGTAATTATCATGACGATAAAATGGCGCAAATTCGCAGTAATTGCACGCGGCACACTCGGCGTTTAAGGAGACAATGAGGACGTGAGTCGATTCTGTATGCACGGCGATACGCCGTGCAGCCGATGCGACAATTTATAGTCACCTGTCCTCCCACGCCCGCGGCCCACAATTCGGCGAGCAATTAATATCGCAGCCGGCTTGCCACTTGAAAATCCACGCGGACTACGCGTCGATTAGATTGCCGACTCGTCGCGCAAAACGATGTCAATGCTCGCATATTTTAATACTGAATGATCCTCTTCACGCACAATCATTATGGGCGGATATTTGCTCAGTAATTTACAGTTTTCCTCTCGAGTAATGATAAAACAAATCGCCGTTGCATATTTATGTATGGAAAACCTCACGAGTGTGAGAACAGATATTTCATACGTCGTTGGATAAAAAAATGGTGAAACATTATTATGCACGGATAAATATTTATATATCGAGCAAAGAAAGTGTGTTAAGCAAAAAAAAAAAAAAAAAAAAAAATTTATCCTGGATTTGCAATTGAAATGAACGAAAATGATCTGAAAAGGTAATAAAAAAATTGGGCGCGGTATGATTATAGGATAAATTTGATCCACATATATTAGTTTAACTTTTGAAATGAAAATCGCAGATGAGTATTAATGTTTCAAACA
Source organism: Trissolcus basalis (assembly GCA_025266255.1). Lineage (NCBI taxonomy): Eukaryota > Metazoa > Arthropoda > Insecta > Hymenoptera > Scelionidae > Trissolcus > Trissolcus basalis. The sequence goes on from JAAMPD010002417.1 coordinate 4,912, forward strand.
AAAAAGTGTCATGATTAAACATATTCCTGCCTCTATATCTTTATTTTGTTTATTTTTCAACATTTTTTTAAGTGCTTGGCTAGCAGCCAATTAAAAAATAGATTTAAAAAAAAAACTTGCGTGAGCAATCCATCCCGATAGCAGTGACCCAGTTAGTGATTGGCACATCAATACAGTCGAGCATCGCTGGCAAATAATTTAACAACCGTGGTATCCCGCTCGGCCGCCGTAATTAGTATCAGCAAAAATGGACAGGGGAAAAAAAGAAGAAGGCCGCGGCTCCCTCTTTCGTGTTTTCTACATTGTTTCGTTGAAAAAATAATAAAATGAAATAATAATTGACCGCATGCAAGCTCGTTTGCAAGAGCGGCCGAGTTCTGTGCATGTGAATATCAGCGGCTCAATCAAGTTTTGTTTTTGATTAAAACAATCGCGTAACTCGGCACCTTCGGGAATTAAGCACCTGGCGGATATCGTCAGAGATGCGTTAAAAGCCCTCGGATGGAAAGTCCGCTCTGCCATTGGCGTTATTGTCGGAGTGGTAGCAGCAGACTCGTAAGCCAGACTTAATCCAATCTGCCGCGAGGAAGAAGTGGTACATCGGCGCAACTTTTTGGTCGCACTTTTTCTTCTTTTGCGTGGCGAAACTAATCGAAAACAGGTGCGAAGGACCGACGCCAGCAAAAAAAGTATCTTTTAACACTCAATGCGCTCTTAATGGAAACGTTCCAGGAATCGATACTCATTCGAATCAAAGACACCCGACTCTAAACGTTTTATTCTAATAAAAGAAGAAATTAACAAAACATTACTATCGAAAAAAAAATTTTCGAACAAAGCGATAAAAACTTTGTTGGTATTATTTTTCGTTATCGAATTTGTATGATTTGGAAGGTATCATTTATACAATCGAAAATGAAAAGATCTTAACAAAAAACTTTTGATTAAAAATCTATCAAAAATGTCAAAATAAATAAAATGACAAAAGTTCAATTGATTGTATTTCAAAATTTTGGAAGGTCCTAATAGTATTTTGTAGTGTGCATGAGAACATTAAAAAATACATGCGGGTGCTCTGGAATAAAAATCAATGAGTGAAAGCAATCGGGTCGAATTAAAGGTTTTGGGCCGAACAATCAGGCGACGTGAGTCTAAAGATGTGCATGAATAGCTTCATTGGTGCCTCGCACGCGAAGTATAACGCGCGCTGATGGTAATCCGATATGTCTTGTAAAACGTCTATGCCGGCTCTTATCAACGAAGAATGAAGTGAATTACAAATTACAAATGCTGCAAACAAATTGTGCCTTTGACGCGCTATTTCCGTAATCCACCCGACACCTTTCGGCTTTAAGGAGATTATTATATTCGTTATAAAATGATACACGTCACTCAAAATGACAAAAACATCTCCTCAGTTGAAAAACATTGTCAAATAATTCTAAATGAAACAAAAATAAAAAATACAAAAACAAAACAAGACAGGAAAAGAAATAAAAAAAATAATAATAATAAATAAATAAATAAATAAAACCTACTATCGAGATTCATTGAAATGTAACAAACGGCATCTGCAATCCAAATACCATTTCTTTTCCTCGCAACAGCATCTGAGTAAAAAAATTAATGGCAAGACACGCGCGCGCCATTTTTTCCGCCTCTAATCTTATGGTCTTCTAACGTATTGCTGCAACACCTGTCCCAACAGGTGATGACTTTTTGGGGCCGGCACGTGCTAAGAAGGTCGGCCGATCAAAAAAGGTACGAGAAAAAATTGGTTGAACAAAAAAGGGGAACTCGACTCAGGCACATTATAAGAAAACGAAAAGACTCGAGCCCGCGCGTAACACAAAGAACCCGCTCTCAAGATGCTCGCTCAAGTCGGAGAAACTTTTTGGCTAATCGGCTCGCGAAAAGCCGACAGCTGTCAAAGTGCCGGCGGTGATTTGGCATTCAGTGCGACGATTGCAAACACAAGCCATCACGCCCTCTTTTGGCTTTGGCACGCAACGGCGCATTACAATGCGCGACTCATAACTTGGCATAATTACGGAATGATACACACACGCCCTTCCGCCGGAGGTCCTCCCTTCCCCGCATTCTTTCGACATCAGCTGCGCCATGCATCGGTCCTGATTTTGCCGGTACACGTATTATCGCAGGCGTCATCACGTTTCGAGGTGCGCTTTTTAGTCGTAGCTGTGTGGATTTCGTGTTATCAAACCCCTCTCCCTCCCTACTCCTAGAAAAAAGATCCGTGCGACGTTGCATTTTTCGCACGAGGGAAAACTGATGTATGCTATCGCGCGATGAGTCGGGAAAAAGAAAACGCCGTACGTCATTGCCGCGGGGGCACGCCCAACGACGTGTGCTATCGGACCGAAAGAGACACATTTTTCTGCGGTATTTCGCCGGCCTTGTTATCAGAGATGACCAATAAACAAAAATGGAGTTTGCAAAAAAAAAAAAAAACAAAAAAAAATTCGCACCTCATCCTCAGGGGGAAAAAAAAGTTTGAAAAGTTTGAAGAATTTATATACGGTATCCGCACCGAAGTTATTAGGTTGCACGAGGTAAAGTTGATCAGCTGCATTCATTATGCAACGCGAATGTTTTTTTCACTGATTCTTTATTATCCTTCGGCGTTCGCGTTGAATTACATCAGGTTTTGCCGGCACCTACGTACGTTACTCGAGTAGACACTGTAGAGGTATTATCTGATATTGTAGTCTCTTAAACAGATGCATATCGTAAGCCACCGCGAGCGGCAATGCAAAAATGTACAAAAAAACATGCTGCACAAAAAAATGGTTAATAGACGACAGTCGAATGGGCTATTCCGTCGAAGAATGTATGTCCGATGATTATACATGATACCCTCTTGCAGTTCATCCACTTGAAGAGAAAAAATGCAAAAAAAAACATCCACTCTACATATGAATTCTTCTATTTGGGAAAAAAATCTTTGGCATTGAAGTACATTGCTTTTATCAAGAGAATTTGTTTCTTTTAGCACAAAAACCATTAATTTTAACACACAAAAAGAAGTTGAACAATTTTATTATTTACATCCCTCACGGACGAAAATATATCCGCCAAAATATATTCTATTTTATATTTTATAAATTTATATAATGGAATTTATAAAAAAAATATAAATTAAATAGTATACTTATTGCCGGAATATATTTTCTACACGAAAAATATATTTCGTTTATAGTTTGGAAATATATTTTCGTCCGTGCGGGATGTTTTTAATTTTATATAGCTTATATTACAATATCATACGTTTTGACGTTACGATTAAGTAATTGTAACATTATGTATTGGATCCATACGATACTTTTTAATAAAAATATTAGATTATTAAATTAATATTTTTATTAAAATTTACTTTCTATAGGCTTTAAAAGTAGAAAAAAACAGCAATGTTATGTAGTGGATTTTATAAAAAAAAAGTTCGCTAAAAATAGCTAACGTTTCGAACCCTGTTTGAGATCATCTTCTGAGCCTGCAATATTTACATTTTAATTACATTTTTTGCACGTCTTAACAATTCATGCTGCGAGACCAGTTTACAGACTTTAATTCAGGATAATGCTCTTCTTGTTATACATTTTTTACATACTTTGAGCTAAAAAAAAATGTAAGATGAAATTTAATAAAAATATTATCAAGATTTATCAGCTGTTGCAAGGAGTTCACGACTAAGTTGAATAATTTCATATATATTTGTTAATGTTGTTTGAAAAATTTTGAATAGGAATTGCAAAGGAATATTTTTTTAATTTATGTCTAAGTTGAAAAAAAGTAGAAATTAGAAGCCAAAATAAAATTGCATTTATTTTGCATCTTATGAATTTTCATGGAAAAGATATCAGGTTCTTAAATTTTTATCAACTGATAGCAATTTGCATAGGATGAGAAATGACTGATGAATTTTTCGCTATATTTTACGTGAAGGTTGAAAATGAGAGTTATAACGACTCGTTCGAAAATGATCCTCAATAATACACATTATGGATGGTCGAAAAATAGGAAACTGGGGCACTTTGTCGTGAGAAGTATAAGTGTGACAAAGGGTTTGTGATTAATGACGTCGCGAAAGGACGAACTGCGAGCGGCTTGTTCGGGCGACGACCCGGCGTAGCTCGGGGCGATTAAGCGGAAGATAAGTTGGGTAAGGCGGAGGTGGAAAACGACGATGCATTCATCGTCAAACTGAAGAGGCGATACAAGGATGGGGAATACGCCGCGGTCCTTGGCACGGGCAACATAATGACGGCACTGTTTCGCCAACGCGATACCGCTTTCAGATCTCGCACAGCCGGGTCGATGAATCACTTGAGCTGTGCTCGCGCTAGCGTAATGGTATCGGATAGGCATCGACGCGGACACGGCGGATCGTTAGGGCCCGAGCGCCGAGCCAGATTTTAAGATAGCGCTGAAAATCGAATCGAAGATACGTAACGAGCTCGCTTGACCGAGGTCAGGGTATTGCGCTGCAAAAACCACACACCAACCTCTATACCAAATGCAGATTATGTTTCCCTCATGAATAATTTTGCTCGCGCTTAAATATTTATCCTCAAGCAAAATATTATCATACGCCACAATATGCAGCTTGTTTTTCGTTTCGTCCCTCGCCGGACGCGCACAAATCAATTTTTTCTATACTTATCATACAATTATACGACGCAATTTATAGAGTCGAATTTCTTCGCTCCATAAAATTATCTAAGACGAGAAATAAATTACATTTTTCAAAATTAAAATAATCCCCAGCATTTCAAAATTTACTGTTTGTATATTTTGATTACATTATATGCAAGATGTTTAGATGAATTCTACCCCCAAAATATTGACATACTGGCAAATGAACTTTCGAGAAATAACTCTCACATGGTAAATTAGTTTTCAACGTTTTATCACATCAAGGCCCTGATACCTCTCCTCGACTATATATGTTGCTGCATAAAAGCCTTACCTTAAAGTTGTAAGATGAAAATGGAGTGTATTTCACAGTCGAGAGTTGGCAAAGTTTAACTGAACGTATTTTGGTTAGTTTATATTGTACTTTAGTTGGGTAACCTATTGTTATATCGCGGGATTGACAGCATGATTTCAGCAAGACTGCCATTATCTCAATAATGGCGCCGGCGGAAAATAATTTAGGCAGTTATGTCAAATTTATGGTATTATTTAGTGGGTTTGTGCTCGCGACAGTTGGTGAATTGTTAGTTTTGAGTTATGCTGTTGCGATTTGTAGTGTCGTGTATGGTTGATTGATGCTCCGTGGGGAGACTGATATTCCATTGAGCGACCTCAGGGAGGGGGACTCCCCCACTTTGTGAAAAATGTGTTTTTTTTCGCTATTCAGCGAACTCCCATCTCCCATGTCATTTGTTATCGAGAAAATTCATTACAGCATTCCTAATCTGAATCTCAACTAGGTGTTTATTTAAGAAATCGCAGCACGTCGATGAAAAAAGAAGCGGAAGCTTGACAATGCGGAGTTATTTCCCACAAGGCGGCGCCTCCTTTTTCCCCGGAGTCTGGGCTGAGATTTCAATCCGGGGTATCTTTTTCCTTTTAATCTTGGTGCGTTTCGTCTCCCCGCGTCCTGTTGCGCGCCGCTCCTTTCCATCTCTGGCGGAGTCTTTTGGCTCGGCCGCGCGACGGATTCTCGTTTGTTTTTGTGTACATATCGTTAGCATCCACCTGTGCTGTCACCTATCCGGCGTCTACACCTTTATGCGCCACGTAACAAAGGCTCTCGCTCGTTCCAGTGCTTTTCTTTTGGCAGAGACGACGCCGTGCACTTGTCCCCCTTTACTTTCTTTCCATTACGGGGGACGGAGTGTCGTCGTCATCGTCGTCGTAGGCGAACAAAATGCCAAACGAAAGTGTACACAGACAAGACACAGAGCCTGTCGTGTACGTCTCTCTATCGATGCTAACAAGGTAGATGATTCAAGTTGCAGTACCTACGCCACTTGGCATTGACGAAACAATTACCGTCAGGGCCCGGCCAGATTGATCGGGATCCTATTTTCTGTGCACGCGCGACGCACGCGCGTGCAGCTGCGTCACGCCTAATCGCATCAAGACCAAGTTCTCCGTCTTTCTCTCTCTCTCTCTCTCTCTCCTACTCTCCAAGACGCTAAATTACGTTACCCAAGAGCGCCGCTCCAATTTCGCTATTTGCTCTGACAACTTCGACTCACCTCATTTCTTCGCAAGTGTTATTTATTTTAGCGATAAATTGGAACAAATAATATCATAAAAGACACATTTCCCGGCACATTTTATGCGATTTATTTTGCTCGCCAATAAACCAAACGAGAATTAACCCATTTTCTGAGGATGTTTATTTTTGAAATTCGCGTCGCTCTCGCCTTGGGATTTTATTCTCATCGTTTGTTCTCTTTCTTTTTTTCTTTTTTTTCATTTCAGCCATTTTTATTTTGGCAGACCATTATTCTACATTTAGATATTTCACCCTGAATGGACACGACGGCGGGATAAAATTTTCAATAAAAGCAAAATTGGGTCTCGTTGTTTCGCTATTGAATCGTAAAATGTTCGTGCATGATGTTTGTCGAGCGTTTTCTAATATTGGCGGATGTCGCGCCGTAACGCCTGGCCGTAAAGGCGATGAGAATTTTGTAACTTCGCTCTCTGCCTCTGTTTTTCTCTGTTTCGCTTTTGCAGCGACGCCACGCGAAATGAGTCTTTTTAACGACCCGGTTAATCTCGCGACCACCGCGATACCGCCGCCAAGATTATTACGTTTAGCCGGTCTTTAAACGTCGACCGTCTTATGTCTTTTTATTAAAATTTAAATTCCCTGCGTTAAATAACTTTTACTGCCGATTTCATCTCTCGAGATCTCGCAGATTTGAATTAACAAACAGAACAAAACTTGATGTGCTTTCGAAATTAATAATAATAATGATAATGGTAAGACGAAAAATTAAAACCAGTCAAATGTGATTGTCGAGAGTTTTGAAAGAAAATGAAAATGCACAATAAAAATGACGAAGAATCAAGTTGTGCAGAAGATTTTTCATTGCGATTCACGAGGCATTCCAGGTGTGTAACCGGCGCTCTTTGTTAGACGCACTCGACACCCCGCAATGAGCTGGACGACATTTCGCTGGAAGAGAGGCATTATAAAAGTTTGTCGAGCGAAGTTCCTCGTTTTATTTTCGGTCGACGGGCTGCTGCTGGGGTTTTCGGCGAGTGCTAAAAGGTGCCGTCCACGTCGAAAGGGCCTGGCTAATGGAACTTTTCTTACTTGCCACCCTCGTGCATATTGCTGAGTTCTGTTTATTGTTCAAGGTTAATTCATTCTTTTGTTCAAATTAAATAGTTACTCGCTGTGTCATTGCTGATGCCCATATATTATACCCTCACCATTAATCATGACGACTCAATTTGAAAAAGAATTAATTAATGAAATCAAATTTCATTAAATTTAATCAAATTAATACAAAGTTAATTAAATTAAAATGAATGAAAAGTCGTCAATCGATTATCGAAATTAGTTTTGGTAACAACAAAACTTTGATGATCAGTATTAATGATGAAAAAATTATTACCAGGGATAATTGGATCAAAAGTTGTACCGAGTTCAAAGATGAATAAATCAGTTTGAAATTATTTATTGAACACTAGTTTATTTCCAGTGAGGCGATCAATGAACCGACATTTATATATTTGTCGTTTGAATAGAAATCAAGTCACCCTTTTGGTGATAATATAAATTTAGGTTTGCAAAATTAGAATCAATTTTTTTTTTCGTTTTCCTCTTGCTGAATTGCAATTAAAATGGCTTGTTCATTTTTGCTGAACAAGTAGCATTGACAGGAAATGTTCATTAAAGACTTTATCTATAGAACGGCGCCGAGGAGAGGATGAGGTTTTTTTTGCTCGTACGTTGACGAAAGCCTGTCGTATACGCGGGGGCGTGTATTTTGAACCGTTTTGGCCTCCCTATGTCGCAGGTGGGGTTCGTTAATACGTACAACCTTGTTATATCCAGTGCCTCTTGTAGCCAAGAGAACGGTTGACTCGTTCTGCGGGATCGATTTGGAGTTCGACGTGCGATGCCAGAATGGCCTGATGGTCGACACGGCGGAAATATAAAGAACAAAAAAAAAAGTAGAATTCAAATTTATGTACGTACACAAACAAGTGCGGCAAAAAATTTACACCACGTGTACAACGAGGTGATTGAGAATTTGATTGTATTAAAAAATTGTCACCCAATAACGAATGAAAAGTTCATTTTAGAGTCGTTGATTAGAAACAAAACTCATAATCAAAAGAGTGAGACCATGGCAGGCATTAAAAAAATATAAATCAAGCTCTCTGTCAATGTTCCAGAAACTTTAGGCAGAGTATCAGCATTGAAATTTTTCTTACAAATTTGATCGAACAAAAAGTGTTAGGGCAAACAAGTTGTCTGTCAACACTGATTTGAATTTGAGCGTGCGTTGTTTGTACACGGTGTCGTTGAAGAAAGAGCCAGAACATCTCTGAAGCTTCAAGTGTACGGTTTTTTGTCTTCTCTTATTCTCCTCCCTATCAAATAAATATTGATTTCAGGCCGTGCAAGTACGTTTGCTCAGAACAAACTGTGTCTTATTGTTGCGAGGCTGAAAAATCTTGTACAGTCGAGAATCGTGAGAAGGAAACGTGTTTCATTAACACCTAAATAAGCTCTCTCGACGAGCACCGTGTTTTTCTCTTACCGGCGTTTGAACAAAGTCAAATCAGCGGTATCCCTGCATTGAGAGCGCAGGGGACAATTATATATCCTTCAGAACTGTACAGAAATATGGGAGCGTGTTCGAAGATCTATTTCAATCGCACGAATGGACGAGAAGCGATATGAAAATAGCACTTAAGCGCTGAATATAATATGAAATGCAGATTATGACATTGCTATAAAATCGCAGAGCCGATGAAAGCGCTGCAAGACTGTGCTTGATGGGGCACGTTTTGCATGTCGTGCACGTTCCCTGATTTAGAATATGACCTCTTGAAGTATATTATCTTAGACATGTCATAGAAGTATTTTTCATCGTGTTACCCGTTGCACCAAGTGACATTTGATATAACCCCCCGAGAGGAACTTTCCAATTGAAAACCAAATTTAAGCGAAACAAAGAACATGAAGAAGAAAAAGAAATTGAGAGCTCGACGAGAGACGAAAAAAAGGGACCCTGAAAATGGTGTCATCGACATATTTCAAGTCAAATTGCGCGCTTTCGAGATCAAACTTTTTTTCCTCAATGCCGTGTCATAACAATCAATATGAATTCTTAACATTAACCGTGCGATTTAGTTATTCGACGTAACGACCAGCATAAAGCCGGATCAAAGAAAGTTGGGAAGGAAAACTATATCGGGGATATTTGAAATTATGCATAAGTGTATGGGAGGCGATAGTAAAAGTCTGTCGTTTGCGATTCGGCGTGCTCGCGCTTTCGATGGAACTGCGATCACGAGATGATCCCTGGTGAGCTCGCGCGGTTACCAGGGGCAACCCGAGCGGGGGCGTTCGGGTTCGCCAAGTCGGTTTGTAACGTGGTTAGAGGGTCATCAACGCTCGAGATAACGCGAAATACGATGGGCGGCCAGGAAAAGTCGAAGGAAGCGAAAGAAATGGGCGCCATGATAAACGTTATGGCAGAGGGCGCGCGAGTCTAACGGACAGCTTGACTGATAAATGTTAATCGATTGCGCTCATCATTTCCAAGTACCTCGTTCCATTTCGCCTTCTTTTCAAAAGCGACGCCCGGGAACAATTATTTTTATTATTCCTTTCTCGTGGGGCTCCCATCAGAAGAGAACAAAACGTGTGAATCTCAAAATTCGATCGAAATTACATTTCCAGGTCGTTTAGCTCGTTATTGTGGCATGCACTCACAGGTACCGATCGGAGAGGAGCGATACATCTCGGATTTATTAATACGATTATACATATTGATGCTCGTCTCAGAGACCCGGACCCTTTGATATCTTTATCAAACGAACCTAACGAGAATGTACGTGCTGAGTGTTTGCGATTCGGCGATGGGCACTGCCGATAATCCTCCGCTTTACGAGCTGATTAAAAGAACGCCAAATACCTCTCATAACTT
>JAAMPD010002418.1:0-15070 GCA_025266255.1 Trissolcus basalis
GTCGACTCTTTTTTGGTGCGTGAATTCACTTTTTTCGGTTCTATATTTGTCGGTTTCACTCAAATGTTCAATCGTTCGCGCTGTTACTTGTTAATACTTGTAATAAACGATAAACATGCTTTATCATATAACGGTGGTGTCCAATGTTAATTCACCACCATCTTGAGAAAACGATCAACATTGAGACACAGTTTAAACAATTCAAGCAAGCTATGATTAACAGCCAATGTGTATCCAAAAGTTCCAAAAAAGTTATGTTTCTACATTGAATTATCATATTATATGTGTGGATCCAATGTTATCTGCATTGGATCATCATTTTATATGTTATTAACAACAACTGAAATGATGAATAATATATTGAAAATCATACTTTTTATATCATACTTTATCAAAAACTAGAATCAATTTATAAATATTATAAGTCATAAAAACTATTCCTTTATTGACCAAAAATAACAATAATAAAACAAACGTAATTTTTAATGACATGTGAAAAATTCAAAATTTACTTTACTCGGAATGTCTGAATCCATAAAAGTTGCAAAGTAGACGATTTTCATACTTTTAATGTAGGCATCAATTTTATCATAAAGTTGATACGAAGCATGCGACAAATTATTTGCTTATTCTTTCTGGTATAAAAATACAAATATGACAATATATTGACAATATATTGTTAATGTATAAGGAAATCAGGTTTGAAAAATTTTCGTTATATGGTTATTATAATGATAAATACGTTTTCTATAGTGCCATTATATTGAGAATATGTTTTGTCACTATCTTCATGCACTCTCCATTGAAATTTTAAATTTAACGGGAAAAGAAAAATCAAAAGAACGTTTCATACTTTAATTCATTTATTTTCAAAAATGCGGAAATGGTTTCTTATCATTTAAATGTTTATTTTGGATTTTTCAATGAGTTTTGGTATATTGAAATTCAACAAAACTAAATTGAAAAATATATAAATAATTTTTTATTGGCTTATTGCTTTCAGGTAAAAACTTATTACAATCTATTATACAATGTTCTCATTTATGTTTATGTTTATGTTTATCTCAATAAACCGTAAAAAATGTATTAGCTACCTATTATATTATTCAAAGATTATTCAAAGACCTTCACCAAGTCAAGCATAGGTTGTCAGTTGTTTTATATACACATACTATATGACGAACCAGCGACAAAAAGTGCTAATTTAACCCTCTGCCGTTGATGACCCCCGCCGTCGAGTCACACACACTTTAACGCGTACGTGCATGAGCTAAAAGGGAGGGACGAATGCAACACCGTTCAACAGCACTGTTGAACTACGTGACATTCTTTTCACTCGAAACGAGAGAAACAGAAAATTTCTTGCGCTGTGATTGGTCGACACACACATGTGGAGAACTGTCATTTTAACCCTTCATTGGTACCGCTTCGAAATTTTCCGAGTTTGGTACCGTGTGAGGGCGGCCCTCACTATGCTTTAACATAGGCCTCACTTTGTGACGTTGCCAAACGTAAACACGGTTATGTTTTATTTTATTCGCAGTGATAATTTATAAACAAAAAGAGATTCGTGAATAAAAATGTATAAATTTAAATTTATTTTTCATATAAATGATTTCGAATAAAAATTTTGTTTGAATAAATTTTCAAAATTCAGAGAGTCGTGGCAACGTTGTACGATGTTTCAGTAGGCGCGATTGGTACCGCGATGAAGATGGCCCCGCATTTTCAGTGTTTTCATAACTTCATTCATTGATAAAAACTAAAGCAAGTGTCCGATTGAGTTCTTTTTTCGTACGATCTACTTTACAATAGTTAATTTGAAGATACTAAAAGTTCCCGATTGTAACATTTATTCTGACTTTCATAAATATGTATAATATAAAACATGTGAGGGCCACGCTCATAGCGGTACCAATGGAGGGTTAACGACGTTTCAAGGCGGTTCAACGGCTGAGGGTTAATAGAAATTTTTTAACAAGGTTGTTAAAGTTGTCATCTATTTAGATATTCAAAAAACATCAAGGCAAGTTGGTGTGGCGGTAACACTTTCAGCTTGTGTTTGGGAGATTAGAGGTCCGAATCTCCCTTGGCCGACCACTTGGAAAAAGTGTTTTAGTTCATTTGACGTCATGTAATGTGTCCAATACAAATGTTAAGAGGATATCTAAGTCGATGGCGAAGTTCAAATCCTGTTTTTGGCGGGAAAACCAACGTTTCGGAAATTTCTCAAAAAATGGTACAAATATTGATGACATTCATAATCAGACAAATCTTTGATCGTTTCAGAGTATTTTGGAACAAATACCAAGACAATTGATTATGAAATGCGATCACAAGTAGTGACTGCGTTTTTTCTGTAAATTCGGCATCTGCCAAGCCCACCTCGAAAACGCGGTCACTAAATATGATCGCATTTTACAATTAATTGTTGATATAAAAATTAGTAAACAACTCGTGTTTACTCTTATTGAAAAATAAGAAAAACAACAGTTTTACACCAATGTCGGTAATGTAGGTCGCACACGACTTAGACATCCTCTTAAAACTATGTCTGGCAAAAAATTGTGTGTGACGTCTCGGATCCGGACTTTCTTCGATACTAAAAAAATTGGTTAGACATTTGTAATGGGATTTTGATTTTGATTTTGTTATTCAAAAAACTTAATTAAAATAAGTTTGAATCATTTAAACTATTTATAATTTTTTAAAAATAATTTCATAGATAGTGAGATTGAACTCCTGTGCGAGAAGTGCAGATGAATCTCTGATCTATTAGTATTTCACGCAATTCGTAGTGCAGTATGACTTATAAACTAAGCCATCGGTGTATTGGTACACAGCGCAAATTTTGTTGCAACTTTTTTTCTTATTTATATGAAAATTTTAATATTTTCATAATTCAAATATCTCTTAATAACTAAGTTATTCTGTATAAAAATGCAGTCACGGTGTAGGCTTTGAACTGACCAGATTTTTGACCAAACTGGCCATTAACTTGGTTAGGTTGCGACGAGAAGGAGAAGAAAAACTGTCGAGGTGCAGATTAGAATCCCAAGCACTGTTTTTCTATCTATCAGGCAGTTTCTAGCATGCCTTTTCATTTGCATGTTACGAAACTGGGGTTTCGTATTTGATTTCAATTATAAATGTTGCTATTTTTTTTAGATGTCATGTATATGAGAATTGAAGTGGTCAAATAAATAATTATTATTATAAATGTCGCGTCTGTTTTTTGTTTTTGTAAGGTTTGCTTGTCAGTGAATTGTTATCTGGTCATTAATAATTAAAAATAATTTTTTTGTGAAGAAGTTGTTTTTGTGAAGAAGTTGTTTTATTTGTCGCTGTGCCTTACGTAACAGTATATAAATATATTTGCCTGTTGGATACAGCTGGCAAATTATAAGATAATCATCTGCAGTAGTGTGAAAGAACTCAATGAAGTTACAGTAAGTTTCTTAGGTTCCAGAAGGCCATATCTACGATTGGTGCGATGAACAAAGCTGTCAACATCGCTTGTGAAGTCATAGCTAAAATGAGCTAAACAAGTGGGAAAAAGAAGTACTGCGCAACGTAACCCTTGATTTCAGAGTATTTGGCAATAACAATTCCAAAATGACTGATTTTTGGGAAGATCCTGTGTCGCCCTCTCTGAACCGATCTTAATTAAATTTGTTTTAAAACACGCAGAATTTAATAATTTGATCCGATTTTTGATTGCATTTGTAATCACATATAGTAATCACAGTATACATATAGTAATATAGACTCACTCTAAATTTGGTAAATTGGAAAAAAAGTTTACAAGAAAAACTGATTTAAACTTTTATTTGTATATTGACCCAAAAATCGCAAATATTTTAATTTTTCGAAGTTTTTTCTTAATCAGGTGTTCGAGCACCGTATGTAGGACTTTCCTTCATCGTTTGGAACATTCCGGGGCTTCTCTTCTTTTGTTTTTCATCTTATATGCATATTGGCTCATCTTAGTACCACCCCTGAGATTTCGAGTAACGCTCTGTTTATCGCGTCGCTCAGCTAAATTTTCATGTTTCCTTAATGTGATGCATAAGTCGTATAGATGCGACAAAGATGACGTTAACGATGCATCCGAATGTGAGAAAGACAACACGAGATTGACTTATGCATCACCTTAACAGTAATTAAAAAAAAAATAAAATAAAATAAATAAATAACGTGACCTGAAAGGAGAAGGTTCAATCTGGACAGAAGTGGTGTCGAAGGTGGAGTTACGTGCAAAAAGTTTGGGTGATGCTATCAAAGTCCGAGGTGAAGCGAAATCATATATCCGGGATTGTTTCTTGTCTGGGGACTCCTTAGCGAATTCGGAAGCGTTGGTCGGTCTACCTCTCTTGGCTTCGGAGCGAGGCGTTTGAGAGATCACCTCAGCTAAAGTTGAGCTAGACTGCATGGCTGGTTGTGTTGCAAGAACGTCCTGTACGATAGGTGAATCTGAGTTTACTTGAGTGTGCCTGTCATAGTTGGAGGGTTCAGAAGTGGTAGCTGAGACTGGATACTTTTTAATGTATATTCAGTTATTCTGAAGTTCTAGTTCAGAATAAAAAATTCAGAATCAAAAGTTCTTCTAGTTTATCACTCTACGATCACAGTTTTCGGTTTCTTGCCTCTTTTTTCCTTTTTTCTCGTTTTTCTATTCTTCCTTTGGTTCCACTTCGATTTTTTTTACTTAGGTCGTTCAGGTGTAGCATCAATCTTCTTCAAATTAGTCACATACTCTTCTTGGGTGATTATTTTAGCGTTATCCCTTCTTTTTTCTTCTAAAGCATCAAATCTCCAATAGAAACGGTTCTCTCCAGAAAGTTCGCCTCCTTCTCATTCGACAACGGTTGAGGTTTCTGTAAGAAATCAAATAAAAATGTTGAAAATTGATTATGTTTTTTTTATTCAGTGAAAATAATAATTGATACTTACTTTAGCTTCGATTGGTAGAGATAAACTAGACGCTTGCACATTTGAGTTCTCATTTGTGTTTGCACTATTAGATTGTTTCTCATTTTGCTCCCTAATCATGTGTTCTAATTGTTCGAGTTTCAGTGAATCATAGTTTCTTCCTAGAATAGCGGCTTTGTTTACCCTTGCTGGAATCAAAAATACCCATATACTTAAATCCGATTTAAAGTTGCTGTGTTCAATCAAATTTTTTTAGGCTTTTCCCGAAAAATCAGCGAAGTCGGACTTAGATAACCTCTTTTCGATATTTTGTCGAGTCCGCAGTATCAGGATATGCTTTTGTCTCTCCTAAAATAGAATTCCAAAGTTGCTCTCCTGATAAATAGAGAGATTAGATAAGAGTTGATTAGATAACCACAGAATTAGATTAAATTATTATTCAATTAGAGTTAATCTAAGTCAACATCGCAGAAAGGCGAGAGTGAAAATCATACCTTAAAGAAATGGCCGGTGGTAAAACACGCCCGCTTGCATTGCCGCATGCTAGAACCGTTGTAGATTCTTTTTCACTTCCTCCTGTGTGTCGTTTTTCGGGGTCTCCTTTTTTGCAAACTAATTTCGTTGACTCTTGGTCATTGTTAAAACCACTTTCATAGGCTTTTCGAATGAACTAAATTTAGATCTGTCAAAATACCCGCCAATTTGTCGTCGAAGTCCATGATAATGAACGGATCTATCGCCTGTCTTGTCCGCAAACTCTCCATTTGTTCTAGCTTTCTGATCGACAGACCATGACGATTCTCAAAACCAATCTACCAGTCTTGACCAGGACGGTTGTTTTTAAACCGCATTTTGATCCCATTCTTCGTGACATAATCCTAGACGAGATCCAAAATCTCAGTTTTGCTGAATATAAATCCCCACTAATTTAATGCACCGAGATCATCTGCGATTTTCTTCTCGATGTCCCCAGCACAAGTTTGTTAGCTAGATGAGATTTTTCAATGATTTGATACTCTGTTCCTCCAATCTTTCACATGGGAAATCAGAGTCGTCCTAAGAATGTTGAACATATGTTGTAATAATAAACAGTAAACATAACCTCTATATTACACACCATTTTTAGTTCAGAATTATCAATTGAAAACTCATCATATTCAATTTTAAAACGTATTTAACAATATTTCAAAGTTTTATTTACAGTTTAATTTATCTGATAGTTTCAACAACATTAAAAATTGTTTACTTACATCCATTTGTGCACATCCGATGAAAACGAGAACAAGTTCAACGTTCGACTGAGATGACCTAGCCGTGTCATAACAATCCGTATGTACAGTGTCACAACGTACCAGCAGTATGAGAAATGTATAGGGTAATGATGACACGTAAATAAATAAGTTATATTGCATTCATGTATAGGATGATTTCTCAATTATCAGACTAGAATGTATCAGCAATATGTTTAAGTGGTAATCACGGCGGGGGAACAACATTCATCATTGTTGTAATGATATCAATATGATCAAATATATCAAGTTATAACAAATGATAAGAAGATTTCCACTGCACGAAAGTACATTAAACCGAGAAAAATCATCAAACTGAAATAACTAATGTGATCAGTCACATAACTATTATGCAGTTGAATAAGTATATCGACTGAAAATCTAATCAGTAAAATTTAAAATTATAGCTAAGTATGAAAAAAAAGTTCCTAAATCTCAAAACATATAAGGCTCTGATATAAAATTTGCAGTAAGAAGTAAGATAATTTCATATAAATTCTTATAATTATTAATGAACTATCTTTGCTAATTGTAATTATTTTTGTCAGGTGTTACTGCGCAGGTCTGACAGCGTAGGTTTGACTGCGCAGGTGTCACTGCGCAGATCTGACAGCGCAGGCCTGACTGCGCAGGTATGACTGTGCAGGTGTCACTGCGCCCGTCTGACAGCGCAGGTGTCAATGCGCAGGTGTCACTATGCAGGTGTGAACACTTAAAATTATTATTATCGACGTCATCAATTTATTGAAGTCAATTTTATTGATGACGTCACATTTTGTGCCTCATTCAACTGTACGGAGACCATACTTTTATAGAAAAAACCAAGCTCGTCTCGCGAAGCTGTTTCTCGCTCCCTTGATGCATAATATACAATTATTCATAATATGATTTCTTGCTCGCCGCGATGCACTCTTCGTCCGCTGGTTGTATTAGACTAGTCACGTTTAGCGTGGTATGTAGATGACTTGAAGATGAGAAAAAAAAAAAAAAAGATAACCTTCATCTTCATTCGATTAGAGCGACATTTGAATTAAATTTTTTCAATTTTTGAATCAACTAAAATTAAGGGTTGCGTTTTGTTTTTGGACCAGTGTAAATATTTCATATTTGATAAATAACCAATCCATATTTCCGTAATAAAAAGTTATAAGTGACTTCTCCGTATGGAAGAACCTAGGAACATAGATTTGCCTACGAGCTTGAAAAGTCATGAGGCTGATTTACAATCGCTGATTTACAACGGCACCACACAACCGAATAACTTAACCTCGGACCATCTATATGAGTGTTCCATCACGTTACTAGAAAGTACTTAAGCCAAGGTCACGTGACTCCAAGGTGCCATCACGTGACTCTGCTCACATGATGACCTTGAACTCAAGGTTGTAAATAATATTTAAAAAACTATAAGAAAAATGCTCTTTTTTATTCACATTTGTTCCGATCTTTCATATGGTTAAATGAAGAATTTCTTCAAAAAAATTTCCTAAACGAAATTGTACAAAAGCGCACCGTAACATTTATCCATAATGAAAAAGTTCATGACACCTCTGAATTTGCCATGTCGAATAACTTCATACTCATATTTTTTGACAGGTCGGTTTGTTCATATTCTTGATTTGAAAATTTCTAATGTTTAGTGACATTTGATAGGAGTTTTGACATTTGACACGTGCACGCTATAAAATTCTTCACATAACTAACATTTTTGATGTTTTGTATTTTTGTTACATCCTGAAACGTTAAAAAAGACGGTCAAACATCAACAAATCCGTCTTAAAGAATTTTACAAGGAATTTTATAAACCCTTCAGATGGCTATAACGTGACTTTAGGGTATCACCAATCTAACATAATAAAGTTGATGGAAGGAGGAAGTTGGCCGAGGGTTGGGCTTTTACCTAAGTTCACGCGTCAGCGGTTGATTTTTTGACAGGTGGTAAATAAATAATATTTTGAAGTGTAACCGGGGGCGCGCGAAGCGCGCATTCTGATATTTTAAATATTAGGGATTAGGGATTACATTAATTTTTAGCCGAATATTAAACTATTTTTTCAAACGCTTATTAATTCTGTGGCTAAAAGGAATATAACTCTATATATACTTAACCAGTTAAATATATAGGGTTTACGTATATACTTAACTGGTTTTTCCTTTTAGCCACAGAATTGAAAAAAAAATCAAATTTTTATTTCCAATCTTTTAAATGTATTATGAATTTCACTTTAACTGCATTTTAACTGTTGGTGTTACTACTGTTACAAATTTTTAATAATAAGTTGAATCAAAATGAATCTTGAACATATTAATTAGACATTTTCATTCACATACGAAATGAATGCTGTCTGTTTCACTGCTTATTCCTGTAGAGTTTTTTATTTTCATTATTAGAATTTCATTTGACTATCAGTATTATGCAGGCAAAGTTTTACTAATTAATATTACTCCGATTTTCGTACTTTAAATTATTACCAAGCTGTTATGCTATATTAGTTCAACTCGTTTTTTTCTTCATTACAATTTGGCACTGACGACTTTTATTCCAATTTCCTCTCTATTCATTTTTTTTTATTTTGTATTTGATCAATTTTAAAGGCTTATTTTTGCGGTTTGTTTGTAAAATTTTGGCCTGACTCCAAGCGCGCTAAAAAGTTCGAAGAGATTAAAACATAAAAAAGTACAAAAATTGGATGGCTGGATTTGATCTGCGATTTTATATCAATTAAATTTTTTTACGAAACTGTTTTTAAATGTGTGCACGTTTTTTGACGCTCGAAAAAATATAGGAGTAAAATGTTGCAAAATTAAATTTGATAAGCGACATCTAATTTGCAGGCGGGAACTTGATTTTTTTATTTCGTCAGTCAGAAGATCTGTTATTTCAGATCTAATTAAATACTTATTCTGGAATTGTATTATTTAGAAAAATATTGATTATTTTCGAAATAATTTTGAGATTACAAAGCAATTTAAACGCAACAAATATCTATTTCGAACCGAATTGAGAAATACTTATCTTTGTTTGTCGATAATTTTCTTTCAATTCAAATTGATTCAAGATTGATGTTGTTGTGCATTCAATAGTGCAGCGACGCAAATACGCGTGCTCCACACGCGTTTTTAGATATGGTACATACATTCTATATATTTATATAACAAGAGTCAATAATCGAAAATTTTTTGTTCGAAACGATTTTGGCAAATTGTGAGATGTACTTGAAACCTTATAAAAAAAAACGTTTGACAAAATGTTATAATAAATATTTAAAAAGTCATTATAAACTCAACATACTACAAATAAGGACTAATTGAATAATTATTTTAGTTTGGATGCCTCGAAATCATGTTCAATGTTACTTTCATTACTATAACCTTGTTTCTATTATTTTTTGCAATATTTATTTTCCAACATTAATTTTTTTTCGTTTGCTTGCGACCTATTTGGAGAGATGAATTTTCCATTATTTCGTTCTAATATTCCTTATTACTGAACAACATCTAATAATAATGATAGGCACAATAGAAAGAAATGACGATTGTTGGACAAACGTCATTTTGGTCGTTTATTGTTTTGTTTTTATTGTTTTTGTGAGCGCAGTGGTAGTAGGCAGCGCCGTGCATATAAGCGTAGAAAGATGGCGTACGCGCTATGCACACGGTCGTGTTTTTGTTTCTTAACCCATTGCCGTGGAATGGCACAAATCGTTGTTCCTTTGACAGTTCTCTATATGTGTATGTGAACTAATAGAAGTAGGCAAAATATTCTCTGTCCTTCGATTAGAATGAAATGGTAATAGGAGGTCGTGTTGTCTATTGGCTTTCATACTTTGAGTTTATGTAGAAGGCGCTTGTGGTATTATCGGCAAAAGGTTAATATTGTCCTATATGAGTTTTGCACTAATAAATGCGAAAATTTTGAAAAACTTCTTAAATGTATAGGAACACCTTTGTCGCGACAAGTTTGTCGAGAATGAAAATTTTCTCGACCCTTTTTCGATTTGAAAATTTGATTTGAGTTAAAAAATATCGCAACACATATTCGAAAATTAATAACTAAAAATTCGACACCTGATTTGGCATTTGTGATAGAATCACCGAAGGAATTAACGTCGTCCAATTCGTGCAAAAGTTGAACCGGCAGACGTTCTGGTTGATCTCTTCCTGTGCGCTTTACCTTAGCTATAGTTTTTTTCGCAGCAACGAGTTCCGGGTCATTCGGGTGTTTATGTTCAGATTTCGTGGGTCCTCTTCGCACGACCACTACATGTCGCCCGGCCCCGTTCGTTTTGACCTAAGCGTAACATTCCCTCTTTCGATGACAGACCCATTTCACCAGTCCTTTAGCTTCGAAATGTTTGTGGTATAAGTGGCCGTCGACATGTAGAACTTGTCCCCGACCACTCTGAATGATCTCGCACACCTCACACATATTTAAAATTTAGATAATTTTGTCAGAATTGTGGTGCATGCAATTGAAATTCTGACAAGTTGACCGAATTGTGACTGAGGTTGTTTACAAATTCAAGTGACAGGTGCGAAGTTCGAAATAATTGATGTTTAAAAAAAACGATTTCCGAATTAAAAAATAAGGGACTTAATAAGCGGGGGACAAACAAGTTGGGGGACTATTGGCAGGGGACTACTGTCTCCCTACCATTATTTGAGCAAAATTTGGCCAAAGAAAGGCAAAACGAAAACTTTATATTATGTATAAATTTAAAAGATTATCTCAGCCAAGAAAAAGTAGCGGAGATCACCAACAGTTTAACAGGCCTACAGTTTAACAATTTTTTGTGGCAATTTCTCGATCTGGGATCTGGAAAAAATCGAGGAATCGAATTTTATGATTCCTTACAAACGGCTAAAATATTCGAAAAAAATTTGAATGGATTTTCGTAAACTTATATAGCGATAATTCATTCGCTTCCGTTATAGAATAGAGAAGAGGCTTGTACCTTGGGACAGGTTGTACCTTGGGACACGTTAATTGAAAATCGAAATTAAATAAATTTCACTTCAGTACTGGTAAATATCATAGATGATGTTAGTAAAAAATATACAATCCAAATTTTATGCTTTTATTTCCATTAATTAAAAAGTTATAAAAAAAAACAAATTTCAATACCTAAATGGACTTTTGAAGCACTTATTTAAACTTCAATTATTAACATACGGTTAACAACGTTTCATGAAACTTTAAATTCGGTGGAAGTATGTTTGTTAATGATAAATTGTGTATAAAGTTAATTGCTAAAAACATTGTTTTGTTTATATTAATAACAAAGTTAATAGAAAAAACACATGCTTTTCCCTTGGGACACGTCATGGTCGTTTCCCCTGGGACGTATGAGAGGTTAGGTGTTTACTTTACTGTAATTAACGTCAATTATTATGTACGAAAAAAAGAAATGAACAATAATTCAATAAAAATTAGAACAAATAATTTCATTATAGGTTCTTAAGATGCCAAGACCAAAGAACAAAGAACCGGTGAAAAAATTGTAATAATTCATTTTATATAAATAATAATTATTAATTTTTATATGAATTCGGTCGCAAAATTGTATTTTAATTATAAAAGTATGCAATAAATTTGAATAATATATTATTCAGTGTTTTTTTTTCGGTATGTTCCAACCTACACGACTAAGTGTCCCAAGGGAAAACCCATGTCGGGTCCCTTGGGACAAAGAGCACTTTTTTTTAAATTAACAACTATAATAATACAGTTAAAATATTTACTAATCAAAAAATAATTTAATGTAAGAAAAAACCTAAAGATAGATAAAGTTGATAATTTTTGTAATTTTATTGTAATTTGTCGAAAAAAAAAAAATGTTGAAGACAAATTGTTCGGAGGTACAATCCTATCCCCTAACACAATTTTTTTAACCCATTCCCGTTGATGCTTACACCGCCCGCTCACACACACACTAATATTTGTTAGGTTAAAGATCAGTCACGTGATCGTTTTCTCACTCTTAATGAGAGAGACAGAAAATTCTGTTCGCTCTGATTGGACACTCACACATACAGAACTGTCATTTTTACAGCGATTTTTGGCTACTTAACGGGAATGGGTTAAGAAAAAAAATTTTTGGAAACGTGCGATTGGCCAACAATTTAACAAGTTGATTTTTTATTAACCAAGTTCTTGAATTTTAAGATCTTTATCATTTATATGATCAAAAAATCGAGAAATTTTATCAAAAGATCACAACACTATGATTTCTTGAAAATCAACATTTTTTACCATTTTTTTCTCTGGCTGTATGAAACATACAAATTTGGAACTTCGACAGAATATATCAGTATCTGTTTCATAAAATATGTTTTTTATTACAAAATACTTATACTAAACAAATCGTGGAGGGCGCTGAGTCTGACAGTGCACGGCGCGGAGCAGTTGACGGCCGTGCGGCTAGAGATTGCAGCCGCGCAAATAGTAAATAGTAGGTTAAAAAAGTAACTTTTTTTTTAATTATTCGCAAACGAAAAGTCAGATTATTTTCAAAAATCGTCACTCTAACAATAGATTAAAGACGATTTCAATGCACTTTAATAACTACATTCACTACAAAGTTACGTGGTTATAAGTGAACAAATTGTCGTGTTTTTGATTTCTCGGCGATACATTGAAATAACTTGAAGAGTATCTGGCAATCCCGCAGCGCAGTTTGTCAAAAAATCTAACCTCTCGTAAGTGAGCCCGCGCGCAATCACAGCCAACAAACTCGACATTTATTTTACGTTACTCCTTTATTTCGCACACCTGAGACGTGTGCGAAGATTTTTGGAACAATTTTATGTTCCGTCAACTAATGACAATTACTCGCGCACGTCTGAGTTGAGCTGAATGCATACCTAGGCCGTACAAATCTTTGCAAATGTCTCAGAAAAACTTTTTTTAGTGTATAAAACAAGAATTTTACTTTCAATATCTAATTGAAATAAATTTAATTTAATTTGATTCTATCTTTTCTGCAAGGAAATGTTATGAGTTGTATACTATACGTTTAGAAAAGCATAAACTTAAACAGCTTGCATTAAATTTACATTTCTAATAACTACGTCCAAAATGTCTACGGCCCTGATATCTAGGGCCAAGAAAAAACGAATAAGATACGTTAATACGAATTATTTGTGTATATTATTTCTAAAATCGTCGAACAATAATGATTGATACAAAATTGTGCTACTTTTTTATTCTAAAGATCAAAAACTAAAATCTATCGGTATCTAAATTCTCGATATCTTCGATGACATCATGTTATCACGATGCCACTGTAACCCTCTATCAATTAATCCTTCTTAAAATAACTCATAGAGACCGCTTTCATATACTGATTCAAAGAGGACTAAGTGCACTCATCAGACTCTGTACGTGAAGTAAAAACTTACTATACAGAAGTTATAAAATGTGATTGCAATTTAGGAGAGAGTATCATCTCCGAACAAATTCAGCTTTCATATTTGTGTGAATGGTAACATTAAAACAAATAAATAAATAAAATAAAACTCAGATGGATCGTCTTGTATTACACGTTTGTAAGGTTCACCTGATGATAACAATGATTTCAACGTAATATATATCAATTTAAATCAGCTAGTTGAAAGAAGTTGAGACTCAGAATATGCATAGACTTTTTCAAACTTCAGATATAATCATGTCAAATCATATATACGATATTATTCCACTCTTTTCTTTTATTTTAGATTAAATTAAATTAATATTATCATATTTATAAACTGAAAACATGAAATATCAGTCTGTATTTTAGATGATGAATCAGTCTGTATTTTAGTCTTTGATTTGCATGACTGTCGTATAAAGGTACGAGCTTGCAAGTTTTACCTAGCCTACTTGTCAATATGGCACTTGAACCCTCTCTTCAGTTATTATCCACTTTTTGCACACGCTGTCATTTGAACAACCATATTGACAATGAGACTACAGTAACTGATGATAGAGACAGGTACACGGATAGAAAAACGTATACCAAACTTACTGTGGTCATTGTAAACTGCGGACCATAACCTCAAACACAAAATTTTCCCCCAAATTACAGAAAACTTTACTATCGACGGAACATTTTTCACTGAATTTCGACTAAATTTTGCTATGTTCATAGTAATTTTTTGTATGAAACTGTACCGTCCGTGTTTTGATAAGAATCATAGTAAAATTTGATGCTGTATTTCTATCCGTGTAGAAAGAATTAAACGCATATTGGGTATTTCAACTCAACTTCGATTAAAATTATATCAATTAAATTAATACACGAAAAGAAATAAATGAGGATAAATTGTTATAGTTTTCACGTTTTTTTTGTTGTCCGAGGAGATTGTAGCTTCACAAATTGGAATTTGTAAAGAGAGGATTGTTTTGATATTTGATTTTCACGAGAGGAACTATTACTGGTTAATGATTCGAAGTCACGTGTTAAACCGAAATTTATATTCTCGTCTCAATCAATTAGCGCTCGAGCGCAAGAGTTGTACTTTCTTGAATCAATTTATTGTAAAAGAAAATTTAAATAATTATCTGCATTAAAATCACAATTCCTTATTCGTGTTGTTGGTTTTTGTTAACTTGCTGATCTGTGGGTGGGTTACGAGAAATAAATGCAATTAATAGTCCACCACGTGGTCGAAAACTTACTGGGTGTATTTCGGATTCATTTTACCCGGCCATGATGAGAGCGAGACGATTGCTGTAAAAATAAACAAAGAGATCGAAACCTTGCCTGGGATTTTCTGTATTTTTTTGTGCGTTGGACCTCGAGAAAATCTGCTTGAGTCACGAGAAATTTGGTTGTGTTGGGAGCTGATAGGAGTGTTGGTCTTGG
>JAAMPD010002419.1:0-15050 GCA_025266255.1 Trissolcus basalis
CATTTCTTTGAGCAATGAAAATCGAATTTACATCAAAAGCCGTCTCTTTCTCTGACAAACTTAGGAAAATCTACTTTTGATGGCAAGTGCCTCTCTTAATTTCTCAGAGAAGCTTCGAAAAGTGAATGCTTCTTTCGTTTTTCTTTTTTTTTTTTTTTTTTTGTTTTTTTTCGTTATAAGTTTGAAAGATTTCATCCCACGGAGATCAATACATCCTATAGGATGTACCAAATGATACCTGAAACATTATCACATACCATGATTTATTATACCTTGATGACAACGAGAATTAATTTGAAAAATAAGTTCACGATTGAACATATTCTTAAGTTCGTAGGAAACAAAGACACGAAAAAATACCTTGACAAACTCCTGCGGAAACCTTTCGAGCACACTCAAGTGGGGGCTGACTAACGAAAGCTATAGCACGCGACAAGCTTTCAGTCTCTCACACAACCACACAATAATTTCTTCACGACACAAACTAACCTGCTACGTAATTAATAAGATTTGTTCGAGGAAATGTTACCGTAAACTCAAGCAAAACGCTAAATGAGAATTCGAATATATTTGCTGCCAGAGGTAGTTTTGGTAGTCGAATTGTTCTCTTGTTGTTGAAATGTCGATGCTCTCATCTGCTTATCTCGAGAACTTAGTATGATGACTCTTGTAGAAATCCATAAAAAAAATGGAAAAAGGGCTGTGGAAAAATTTAATGGTACTTAATTTACTACTAACTGCTAGTCGTCTCACTAATAGTAGTATTAAGGCTCCCAGGTGTTTTTTTTACGAACAAAAAAATTCCGGGCTATAGAGTCTATGCGAGTCTGTACGAGTTTTTTTTTTCACAACGGAAAGTGGATGAATTAATTGAACGATTTCATGTTAACGTTAAAGAATTTTATAACCTATCAAACTGTTCGAAAGTAAAGTTTGTTTCTGATATTTTTACGATCTGGGATTGAAATTTCTGCGTTTGTTTTGTTTGGAGTCGTATTAGTTGATATTGCCATTTCATGATGAAACGAAAAGTTGAAGAAATATACATCGGTCTTCGTGATACGGAAAAACCTCGGACAGTAAACTTCTTGCAAGCTAAATTTATATTGAAATATGGACTTTTAAACTTTTTAGATCATTCAAACTTTCAAATGGTTGAAATATTCGAACCATTCAAACTATTGACAAGCCTATTAACTCTCACCGGCATCGTCTCCAATCTTTCCACTATTCCAATCAGAGATTATTGAACCCAATCTACAATACCGAAATCTGAATAGCAAGACCCACGAATGGTATAATGAAACGCACAACAATTAATAAAATACAACAAAGAGAATGCACAGAAAAAAAAGAACTATTGAAAGAAAATTTGATTATGAAAAAAAAGTAACAAATAAAATCATCCTACAAATACGTTCATGCATGATTATATTTGAAAAAAAAAACAAAAAAACGGAACATTATTTATCTTTATTTTATGATAATCGTATGTAGAATTTCATTATTCGGATACAAAAGCATCTTGACGTGCAGCTCGCACCGTATCATAGAAAGATCGTTAATATAAAAAAAGAAAAAATATTGCGAACATCGCGCGCAAGGCATAAATCATCTAAAATGAAATTCACAATCCAAAACACTGAACTAAGCCATAAATTATGTTTTCCAGATGATGTAAAAGATGCACCTAACGCCGTCTTACGTTTGGCTGACGCTGTTGCTCTGGACTTCCGGCTTCTCGTTCGCTTCGGAGGAGACGTGCATAAAGCAGCTGACGGCTCGACGCGGGATCATCGCAACGCCAAACTTTCCGAGGGCGTTTGACGTGCCGATCAAATGCCGATGGGTCATCGATGCCTCGAACCTTCCAGTCTCTGCGAACAGTTCAATCGTGATCTATTTGACACAGCTCTACGTTTACAAAGGACTGAGGATAACCGAGTACTCGTATTACGAGTCCGAAAGAGTCAACTACGCCGGCAAACTGGTTATAGAAATCACGGAGGGCAACGTATTCGATTTCCATCGGTACCGTTCCAGCGAGCCGTATCTCGTGCTCGACTTTGAGCTCGACCGGCTCGAAGGCAATCATGTGCGGGTTCTCTACGATTTACTCGACGTTTACGGATTTAACATCACCTACGAGATTACAGAAGAAAACGAAAATCCCCGTTCCTGCTCTGTCAAGGACTGCTCTCATGCCGGAAATTGTCTCTTATCCTCTAATTATAGGTAAGAAGAGAAGCCAGTTTTTTTACCTTGCCGCGCTGGACGAATTTCATTTTGCCACCGACAGGTTCATTTTCAGCGCCAGACGTGTGACTGGGTGATATCCAGCACTTTAATTTTATTGGCTGAACCACACGCTGGAAATGATTTTAATTGAACAAATAATGTTTTTGTACATTGTGGTGTTGACTCTACTGAAATTGAGATTCATCAAGTGTGATGCAAATTCAATCTCACTTTACACTGTATCAATTTAATTTGATAATTCTATTTTATGACTCGTGGATAGAATTTTGCATTTCAAACAAAAAACATTGCACGAAAATTGATTGATAATTTTGCATCTATCATAGAATCATTCTCATCATTCATTGACCAGGACTTGTGAATGTTGAATGAACAATTAGGACGATTCAATTCCTGTACGCTGACAGACCCGTTTCCATTTCTAACGAGAATGTTTTACCTTCGCAACGCTGTCTAACAGACACAATCCTAACGCGAGGACTAACACTTCCGTACGGTTGAATAGAAAGAGGGGGAGTGGAAAATTTTAACTCTGTTTAGATCCCTCCCATTGAGTTAGTTTCAACTTTGATAAAAGTACTCAAACTTTGCGACAGGAGGAATGTTCAAATTCTTCGATTATACAGCCCCAGTCTGTACACATTATAGTTACACAAATTGTTATTCGTTTTCTTCGACTGTGTTTGGTTAGCATTGATACGAATTCAAATGTACTTAAAAGCTTTGTAATCACTTCAAGTATGTGACGTGCAGGCGCTCGTTCTAGAAACGTTGAAACTTGTTAATCTTCGTAAGAAATTGTAGACTTCTTCTCAAGATGATATCTCAACGTTAATAAAGCAAAGTTCTAAATGTTTAATCTGCGTGTTAGCGGAGACACAGGTTCACGTCCATCGCGAGTATAAACGTCCTAATCTTTGATACAAGCGTTGAAGTCAACGTTGGTGATTGAGTCACCACTATTCACCATTAATCAGGTCATCAGCGGTAATCCATTTAATAAGACTAGTGATGAAGCCATTGTTGGTAGTTCACACGTAGTGAGTAGCTTCTGGTGACGTTGTTAGTTCGAATGTCAAACCATTCATTATATTCATTTATTAGGAATTAAACATTTTGTTTTGTTTTTTTTTGCAGTAGTTATGAATAGGACAAGTTGTCAAACGAAAAATGCAAAGCTAACGATTGGTTGGTTGACAACGAATCGAAATAATAGATGGCTGGTATCTGGATGGCTTAATCACTTGCTATGCTTGGTCGTTTATTTCGAATCACCCCGAGTATGAATCTTGAGCGTTTTATTTAGATGTCAAGTTGCAGATGTTATTTTCGATTTATTCTTTCGATTTTATTTACAGCACACGCTTGGCAATTTGTTAGATGAAAAATGTGGAAGTAATAAGACAAATCCAAAAGTTTCAAAATAGATCAAATCCAAAAGGAAAAGAACAGTGAAATGAAAAAGTTTTTGTTATAAAAAGTCGATTTATCTTTTTATCATGAAGTTTTGTTTCTAAATGACGCGGAAAAAAGAACAATGACAATTTGTGGAATCAAATACTGATGTGTTATGAAAACAACATTTGTCAGAGGTGTTTGTTCAATTTATCATTTATTAGAGTAAATCTGGGGTGTGATTTTATGAATCTAACTATTTCGTTCAATTATACAAACGCAGCAGCGCTGAAGGGAGGATATTATGCTTCAAAAATGCATGACGTAACTGAAAATTTTTGAGTCAGTCTAAAGATGTAAGAAATTAAATGTACAGTGGCGAACATTGTTAAACGTTAATTCTTGACAATGTTCGAGAAATTTTGAAATTATACTTGCGAGCTTGTATCACGTTGCCTACATATAGGGAACAATTTATGTAGTTCTGGCAATTACGTTCATTAAGGTTGTGATGTACATAGTTATATCAACTACGTTTTCCTGCTGCACCAGTTGAATTTCTAGTTACAATATTCAAAATGAGTACTTGGCCTTTGTGGCTGTAAATTGTAGTTATTCGTACCGCCATTTCGTCATATCGTGTCATCGCAGTTATGTTATATTGCCGAGACAAGCGATTCGCGAACATCATCACGGTTCGTTTATAGATCAAAAGTTTTTTCTGTATCTGTCCAACTTTATGGCAATGAATTTTATATGATCTAGTGAAATGTTGGTATTTTTACACATGTATAAAGCATGCCCATAAAAAAATGAAGTTCGCAAACAAGATATTGCAAATAAAATTTACATCTGTATGTTTAGATTAGGTGTGGATTTTTTCATCTATATGAATGATGTTTAAAAAATTCACAGATTCAAATATAAAATTTAGTTATGAATTTTAACTACTCTATAAATAAAAATATATTCAATGTAAACAAGATAAAATCGTATTTGTATTTTGTTTCAAAAATACTTTTACGGTTGTAATATTAATAAAATATATTTGTGGATGATTTTTCGAGTGGGAAAGTCATGGTTTAAGATGTCATAACGATAATAGTATTCGATTGCTATGATTCTTATCCATGATCGAAAAATATTGCAGAAAAAAATTTCGAATCTCTATTGGCACCTAAATTATACGACTTCTGTAAAAAATGTTTCTTTCACCACTAGAGCCACTTGATGTCAGGTCTTGAAAATTGTCGACTGAGTCAATGGAAGACATAATTCAGATGAAAAAAAAGTCTCACTCTTAAATATCATTTTATATCAACGGTATAATTTCAGAGTTGTAACAAATTCTCGTGATTTACTTCAATGAAACAATGAAAATATTATAGTATTCTATTTAAATTTTATAACTTTTTTATAGTCTTATTTATTTACATTCGCTCGAATTCAGTTTAATTGTTATTCATACTGCAATAAATAATGTATTTTTATGAAAACAGATTCTCTTCAGATTAAATTGATTTGTTTGTGTTTTAATAATTCAAGTTCAAACATTTCATAAC
This sequence comes from Trissolcus basalis, assembly GCA_025266255.1. Taxonomy (NCBI): domain Eukaryota; kingdom Metazoa; phylum Arthropoda; class Insecta; order Hymenoptera; family Scelionidae; genus Trissolcus; species Trissolcus basalis. Next base: position 5,217 of record JAAMPD010002419.1, read on the forward strand.
TTTTCAATGTACAAAAGAATGAAGATGAAAGGAAACAAAGAGAATGAAAAATTATAAAGAACAAAAAACTTATTATTTTCATGCTCGTGACGTTTGAGAAACGGAACCCATATGGACAAAAATATATGTCAAAATATTTGTAAAACATTTATTTTAATATTTTTTATATACTATATATACTTTTTTTATACTAGTGGTTTAATTTTTTTTCCTAATCTGCTGCCATCAAAACATATCATTCTAAGAACATTTGCGAGAGCTTTATATTTTTAGTAAAATTTCAAGCATTTTTCGAGCGGTATGGTATGTCAAGGAATTTGACGAAATTGAAAATTTTTCGATTAGTGACCTAATTTTTCAGAATCCGACTAATTCAAGTATTCTTCAGTAGATTATCTCGTTAATATTACACCATAATTTGTTTAGTATAAATACCCACAAATAGACTGAGATTTTCCGATGTAATTGAATTTGTTGATGTTAACACCCACGTAAGTGTTAACAATTAATGAGGTGGAAAATAAAATGTTTATGTTCAAATTTATAAATATAATTGACGTTCATATGGGTAACGCTCTAGAACGATCACAGTGTTTACGATTTAACAACTGAAATTTTATTATTAAAAATTAAAACAAAAAAATAAAGCAATTTTCATTGTTCATTTTAATAATTCAGTTTTAAAATAAGGAAATAAATTGTCTCAATTTTTGATGTCATTAATTACTTTTATTATTAAAAGCTTTTATTCAATTAAAATAAATATTTTTTTAGTTCCTTTCATCTTTAGAGAAAGATATTTTAGCGCTGAAAAGTGAAAATGTATGTACCTTTTACTAGCGAGAATAGATAAAATTCATTTATCGTACATAATTTTCGACAACGGTGATAAGTTCTGCAGCGCGAATACAGAATGACAAAACACAGAGAACTAAATGTAAAAATGTTAATCCAAAAAATAATTTATAGTTTGTATTCAAATCAAATTATAAATCACAAGTGACATTACCAGAATAGCGCGAAAATACATTCTATCCGTGTGCGATATGTGAAGTGAGATTGCAAATCATGTGTGTTATTTCTGCTACATTTGCCTGGTTGTGAGAATCGGAAAATGATTATGTACATCAGATTACATTTTCCTCTTTAACAGAGAGTACACTAAAAATAGTTGATATAAACATAAATTGTTTATGTGAAGTTCAATTACACGCGAATTTGCTATGTTTCCACCTAACCGCAAACGTTGGTGAACAATAAACCTGCGTTGCCACAAATAGTATGGAAAATGTACTCAATAACTAATCCATTTTAGAAAAAGAAATAAAAAAAAAAAAAATTAAAGAAAAAAAGAAACGTTGAAATCGAAAATTATTAATAATTTGATTCGAAAAATCTTATACTAACGAGAAGCAGCATGTAGCGTGGCAGGTAATTAATCTTTTGCGGTAATGAATGCGCTTTCGCATGAAAAATTGCATATACTTGCATTTATTTCTGTTTACAAGTGTAAACAGAATTTCATATGTGCAAATGGGAGCTAAAAAATGTATAACGCAAATGCGGGATCTGTCGTAACTCCACTGTATATTTCCTTCGTAATTCAATTCCACCGGAAGTTGGCAAACATAAAAAAGCCTATTAGTCAGAACAAAATTTTAGAATTGTCAACCAACAGAAACTACACACAATTAGATGTCGAAAATTATATATCTGCATACGTCTCAAGCGAAATTTTTTATCGCACGATATCAGGATTCATGTTCAGCAAGTGGAAATTTATCAAACATTTGATCAAAGCCGAACATTTTATCACAGTTTCTATACGGTTTCGGTTACACTACAAAAAAAGCTGACTTTGATGGTTAATCGACCTAACAACTTTTTTTTCCGTGTTTCTATTTTTGTACCTCACGATTTCGTTATTCCCTTTGTTTTTGAAAAATGTCAAAGCTTTCTCACAAATTTTACACTTCTATGGGACACACAATCCATTTTTACGAGAGTTGTGAAGCTACCTTAAGGGCGCTCTACAAGCATCCTTAAATGAACAAACAAAATCATATAATGAAGATGAGTAAGTTTGAACATTTGTTGAAGAGGTATAGTAAATTTTGATGTAATTACTCTCCGTAAAGTACCTCTTGATACGAAATTTTAACCATAAAAATCTTATCATTATCCAATGACATTTATTGTTATTAAATGAATTAAGTGAAAATATTTTAAAAAATTTATAAAATCACAGTCAGTAAATAATTGACGATAACAAAGTTGATGCGAAATTGTCCTTAAAAGTGTTTTTGTTTATTTTAGAATGTTCATTTAACTGCGTACTAATGTGCTTTACGAGCAACTAGATAACATCTACGGCTCGTTTGCACATTCAGGATTCGGATACAAGTGATAAAATACCGAACAAAGTATCGGTTGATTAAAACGGTTTCACCGTGTAGTGTTTGTGACCCCACGAAATTTGTTCGAAACTCCTTATGCGCAGTGCATTTCGTTACCTCGAAAAGCCGCAGCGTGCTGTGTCACTCACGATACCAGAAACTTTACCTCAGTGTGTTCTATATAAAGTCAGTTCTATGTGCGATACTGTTTAATAAGCTCGTGAATGCGTTACAATGCTAGTATATAATATAAAGTGCTTCCTAATTATAGTAAGACTACTAAATGTAATCTGTAGCACGATAGTTATAAAGGGTTACTGTATCGAGCTAACTGAAAGTCAAGTATTATGAAGCGTAAAACATAGTGCTACGGAGTGTCGTTATTACTGCCAAGTGTATTCAAGTGAAAAGTCTGCTCAAACAATTCGGTAGAGAAAAGCGGTGAAACGTTTAACTGACATATGGAAATTTACAAAATGTATATTTACAGCCGCATAGAAAAAATTGTTTCCATTCCAAAACCAGCCGAAAATTGCATAATTGTTATTGTTCAGAGATGTTTATTTGTTTCCTCGAAATTCAATTGTTTTATTTAATTCTATAGAATGTTTTTGTACTAATTAAAAATGATGGTACGGAATTGATATAAGTCGGAGTGACGTGAAAAAATTCAAATATGAATTTTGTGGGATGTTTGTAATGAATTATTCCATTGAATGAAAAAATTTCAATTTTTGCAGCTCAATTTTTGAAGAGCTACAATGTTTATGTGGTGAAAAAAACATAATAAAATGTTTTCGGTTATTGTTTGTTATAAAAATGGTCTCTTTTTAACATTATAAGAACTTGAACAAGTTGAAATTGTGTCATATCAGTATCCAGTAGAAAACACAATGAAAATGAAAATCTCTGCTATCGACCATCGTTCGACACTGGTCAACCTGTCTTTCAACTTATAAGTTTGTTCCAAGCACGACTGTCGATCTATAGTTGAACTGTCATCATCAAAGTTTTTTCTCTATAGAAAGCTTACATTTTTCTCAATCGAACACGATAACACCTTGAATTGGCTTCATTTATTTAACAATCTATAAATAATGAAATTATTGATGTTTTTAATTGGAATAAACAAGATCCACAGTTTTCATTTTAAGTTCATTTTTATAAATAATAATTAAATATTCATTATTTTAAACATTTATATTGCCATTATTTTTTCAATTATTTTTTATTTAATACAAATTAAATTTTATTTTTATACATCTATCTCTCTTGTTCATATTATCAATTTACGATGAAGTATTAAGTTCCATCGTCAACGTGTCAATTTATAGTACTTGCAATTTGTATTAATCGCAGAATAATTTATTAGAAACTCAGCCAATCGAAGTTTGCATTCTCATTTATTTGTAACTTGTGACAAAATACTATAACATGAGTATATAAATTGATATACATTGTCCAACGAAGACCACAGCTCATTTAATTGGAGTAATGTTTAATTAGAGTAAATATTTGAGATGTACTTTCAATTACGTATATCTGATACACTCATACAATAATGAAATGAAAATACGTTTACAGTTATAAAATTACAAAATTCAATATATTTCTAATTGTAGAACATTACAACAAAAATCAAAATTTCAAACAATCAAGTTATTCAGTTCCAAACAATTACAATAACAAAGGTTGCATTTAAACTTATAAATACATTCTTCCACTTAATTTGATAAAAAAACAAAAAAAAACAAAATTGATGAAATGACTAAGACTGATTGAATCAAATTCATTCACCGCTATAATTTATGCTGCTACTCCCATAAAGAAACTTTGTCCAAATGACACGGACATTGTTCTGAATTATGTTAATACTGCCAATTTCATTGTGAAAACAATGAAATGTTCTTCTGGCTTATTTGTTACATAACACGTTTGAACAATTAACATTCATTTTCGTTTAAAAGTATTCGCTTGATGAATTCTCGTTTACATGTCTGAAGGTGCATAATGAGTTCAATGTACATTTATTTACGTTTTATAGTCGCATGAATATTTTTTAATGCAAGCACATTCATTTTAGAAATGTAAGAATTAAACAAAAGTTTCTGTTTATTTTTTCATAATTTTAAATGTTGAATTACTAACTCTAAGAATAGAATGTTAGATTTACAATAATAAGCTTTGATGCCAATAAGATTATAGGGATGTAGTGTATGAGTGAAAGCTGATGAAATCATATCTTCAAAATGAATGAAAAAAAGGTCAGCAATCAAATGAAAATCTATGCGCCTTTATTCATTCCAATTAGCTCTTATTTTCAATCAAACTTGTCAGTACTCTTGACTTTTTATGCTTTGAGAACACTTATACCAGAAAGCATAACAAAAACGTTTACACAGTACCATGAAAAGCTTGTTGTAATGTAAAAGACTTTTATTCTTTCGTGTAAATTGGAAAAATTGACAAATTTTAAAGTGAATACTTCAACTTGATTCAGTGAAATCTCCTTTGCTATTCCATAAAACAAATTCATTCGAATACAAGACAAACTTGTGAATTTCCCTTGAAGTGAAATACAACGACATCTTTATTTCAATATTTAATTCAGATAAATATCAACATCTTCTTTGAAAATTATTAATTTGAAATTAATATTACTAATTATTTTCGCCAATTTTGATAAAAAGTTTCCAATAATTATTTTTTTATAAATTATATAAATAAGATTTTCTTTTCGTAAAATCCATCAGGGGAAGTCGAGTGGCTTTTAGAGGTACACACAATAAGACCATCAAAGCACAAATTTGTGTAATCACGTGTCATAATCACTCTAACTGCCCCTAGATTCAATGTACAATATTTACGAACTTCTTGAGTTGGTGCTTTTAGAGTAATTAGGTTATTAAGTTTATGGTTACGGGGAACTAGTCTTTGGTTTGTTGTTTTAATTGGTCATTTATGAATTGAAAATGCGACGTTGCGCATATTTTGATTTTAAAAACTTTCAAACTTTGCTTTTCTTGTTTTATTTTCTAAAAAAAATTTTAATCTCACGAGATATTTATTACTGTACATCGAACAAAATATTATAATCTCATTATTTCATTTTAAATTTCAAGTATTTCACACATAGGTTTCATCTATACATTTTATTTTTATATGTGTTTTTAACTCGAATATCGAAGAATGTCCAGTTTGTTTTTGCGTTGATCAGTATAGTTCCAGTGAATAATTTTTCTTGTGTTTTTACACTGATAACAATAAACAGCAAAAATGCTGTTCTGGAAAACGTAAAATAGTTACAAAAAATTGTAAGCACAATAAGAGTGTAGGAAACTCAGTCAAATTGTTTGAAGTTAATGAAAAAACTGGTTTTGGCATGCACAGTAGTATTCCATTAACAAAAAATTCTCATGTTTGAAATGATTTCGGACATCAGAGAAGCCATTAGTTAACGAAAAAATCTTAGATATGAATGTAAAAGATTTAAAAGAAAGAAGGTAATTTTGCAAGTGAGCAACGAAAATCATACAAACAAAAATTTTTATGTAAAAAGTAGCGGACACATTTGTTCTTTATTTAATACACGTAATGTACTATCGCTCAATTGACTTCTTGGGTAGCTCACTGCTTTCTTTCGAAAACTGCTGCACAACCTACAGAAGCAGGAGTGTAACGGTATTTCATATACTATAAAATATTTAAATAATTGAAAAATGAGCCATACATTTCTACAAAAATTGAAGGACATGTTTATAGATATAAATTTGAAGTTATTCTAATACATTAAAAGTATTAAAAATAAGAACTCAGAACGTAGCCAAAAATAAAATTTTATTTAAAGAAGAGCATATATGTATTTGAAAAATTTAATTTACTAAATACGGAACCGGTTCGTAGAATTACTGCACGATGCTGAATATTTAGTATAGTATCTTGTGTACATCTAATGTCTGCATCACAGAGATTATTGGAATATTGTGTTCGAATATTCTATAGATATTACATGAATAATCGGTACATAATTCATTGTAAATATCCGATCGGCACAAATTTTCTAAATGCAGCTTCATGTTCGAAATCGTTCCTCTACAATTATTGAAATGGAATATGCATATTATTTTAAAAATTATGTAATTGAATCATTTGAAATGATGAAGTGTTATTAATGGTTTTTCATGTTGAATTAAACATTTCAATTACGACTCATTTTAATTTCTTCTTAGAATCTCGGAAATTTTTTACACTAATTGCAAAGTCCAAAATTGACCTATTTTTCTCTTTCAAACCTCTGTATTAATGTTGCTTCATTTATTATTGATATCCACGTTGTATATCTCCTGTATAAATTTCTACTTCGTATATTTTGATTAAGCTTTTCTCTAGAGTAGATGTTCGTCAAAAAATAATGAAAAAACCTATATACAATGTATGTAGTTTGACATAAAACCGAAAATTTGGAAACCATATTTTCAACTGATTCTTGATTCCAATTTTACTTCTTCATCTGTATGACTTATTTGATAACACGCAATTTCAACTTCCGCTGTTCTAAATCAGAGAATAACGAAATTGTAAAACTCATATTTTAATTTCAAAATAGCGTGAAACTTAACTAAATTTCAACTATTCATGATTCTCAAATCCTATTGTGAAACTCATAACATCTTTGAGTTGAAATACACGTTACGCAAAATGGTATAATCATGAGAGTTATTCAACTTGCTCACAAGGTAATTTTCTTTGGTAAAAAAAACTATTTTGAAAATGTTGCATTAAAGGTTATGAAAATGATATGACGTGCATTTTTCATGAAAATATAAAGAACGTGAAAAAGTTTTATGAAACTTAAAATTTTGTTGATTGAAAAAGTATCCGCAAATATTTGGAAATGAATAAAGCTGAAGATGCTTCAAGTTTATTTACATATGGTGTGAATGAAATTGAAATGAAAATCTACCATTCGATGATTTAACTTACATTATTTGTTTATACATCGTAACTTGAAATGCTCTCAACTAAGTTTCAACATTGTTGCTGAAATACGATATTTACAATCTTTTAAACTATGTCGTCAATAAAAGCGATACGACAATTCAATTGCAAGTACTTCCATGTAAATGTAGACAATAAATTCTATTAAAATTGTAATTTGAGTATGTTATCTAATCTGACAACAGAATCAATAAGAGTCGTGCAGAATGAATTCGGGATTGTTTGGAAGCGCTTGTTGAAAAAATAGATCTGTTAACGACCTGCTTTGAAAAAGCACAGAAATTAATGAATACGCAAAGGTCGTTGTGTGACAATAACATTTCGTTATGAGAGCGGAAAACTGGATGGCATAACCATAAAGTCTACTTTTTATACAAGTTTTCATAAACATGATATCGACAAAACCAAAATTTTCGGCGCAAATTACCGCATTCGTAAAATCTCCAACATGTATCGAAATATCTCCCCTTCAATTATATTCCGTTACATTTTTTAATTAATGCCAGCCATAGACACATCGCGTATCGATTTTTTGCTTTCATATAAGCCGTTCTAATTTTCTTTATGTAGTGCAATTTTAATGGATGAGTTCCGAATAGAAGTACATATTCGCGTACTGAATTTGCTCCACACTATCGCCATAGAAAATGCCTCGCATGCATTATGCCAAGCACTGTACATCGTGCACGATATTTTTTACATATATTAATCCTGTTATACAAAACTTATTTTTAGCTCATACCAAGTAAGCTTTCGTTTTTATCCGTTACGTTATTTTGTCACAAGTTTTTTTATTCCTTTAACTACATGTTTTTGTGACTTTTTTCCGTGCCTTCTCTTTGTTCAGTATTCACTCTTCAGATTGATGAATCACCTTATTCGAAGTTGATATGTTTTTTATTTCATTGCTGTTGAGTTTGATAAACACGCCTGGAGATGTGTGTACAATGTAAGTTCTATGAATAATAGGATTGCCCGGAAATGCCACACATATTTGCGGTGTACATGAAAGCTCAGCGCGAGTTAAATTGATTTGTAACCACTGTCGCATTAGTATAAATATGTTTTTATGATAAATATAGCCAACTCGGCAACGCAGATTTTTTAATAACAATTTATTTGAATTCAAATGCACGGAGAAAGAAGTTCAATAATTTTACCAAAATCAAATAATTTTACCAAACTGTTTTAAAAGTGAGGGACAGAGATCATTGTGAATAGAAAGTATCAAACTTTTTGGAAGAAATTAAAAATCTATTTTAGGGTCCGGCGGGGTAAATATAATCAGTGTCAGTGGAGTAAAAACAATCAACTCAGTTTACACAATTCACATTTAATTCCAAAAAATTTTAATTCCCCCATAATATAAATAAATTTTCATTCATTTAGGTTTTTAACAAAATAAACATTCACCTATATAAAAAATGGTCTGTCGATATAAAGTTTTCCACGCATCGCATGAAACATTTGCATTTGAGGTTATGGTCCATGATTTACAGTGATCATAGTAAATTTTGATGTTCTTTTTCTATCTGTGTTGGTTCATGAACCATATTTATTGTAAATTTTTCTGATACTATTACACTATAATTTTTTTGTTTTCGTTGACAAAAATTCAAGGTTTATACTAAACTGGAGCCTCTAGCTCCATTTAACTTTTATATCATATCGTCTAATACATCATGACTGCTGTTATAGCGTGTAACGTTTTTTTTTCAGTGTAACTTTTAATTGCAGACTTTTTTGCCACATATGGTGAACGGAGATGTACGAAAATATAATAGTTGCAACTTTGTTTAAAACTACAGGCACTGTTGACAAATACATCATTATAAAATATAAAAATAAAGGTTACAGTTTTGATCAGTTGCTGAAGTATGTATGTATTAGCGCATACGAAACTCGACGTAGTATATAGCATGCGTTGCAAGCGTTTTGTGGAGTCGTGTAAATATACTAGCGAAAACGTTCGTTTATTCATATACATGCAGGTGTCGGTACTAGCGAAAATCTTTTTCTTGGAACACAAGTGTAATCATTTTTTAGGGAAATTTCAATTTCCCTATTGCTTTCGCTATGGGCGGAGGATCTCCCCCCCCCCTATTAATAGATCCAGAATTAAGTTATAGGATTATCTATATATATATTATAATATTATAATATATATATTATATATATATATTATATATTATAAACAATTCTATAATATATAATAATATAATATATAATTATATACATTTTTCTCTTATTTTATCTCTTATATATTATAATGTATATATTAATACTTTCATATATATGTAAATGTATAAATGTAGATTTTACTATACTATAATTCTGGATCTATTATTACGTGATTAGTGTGTTAAAATCCTTAAATTATCTATTGAAATTTCCCCCCGAAGGGTTTATAACTGCTTGCAGTTATAAGGTGCAACTTTTT
>JAAMPD010002420.1:0-15057 GCA_025266255.1 Trissolcus basalis
GGATTTATAATTTATTTACTACTATACACTTATTTACTACGCAATAAAATTGAAAATAAAAAGTAACGAATTATTGTTTCAACCATGCTAACGAATTTTCACAATTTTAAGAAATTCTTAATTCCATCCATTGATGGATTTTTTACTTTATAAATATCAACTCAAATTAACCCGCGAATTTAATTAGCTGGTTTAAATTCGATTCGATACATATAATTATTTATAATGTGTAAGAAAAGATTATGATTTCTATTCTAAATCATAAAAGAATTTTTATCCTACAAAATTAAAAAGAAAAAGATTCAAATTGTCCCGCGGATGGAATCAACTAATAAGGAATGAGGAACGAAAATGAAGTTGGCTGATGGTCGATTCGATTCGATACATAAGCCAATTCACGATGCCATGCACCTTTTCTCTTTAGGATATTAGGATATTAGGATATTAGGATTAGGATTAGGATTAGGATTAGGATTAGGATTAGGAAACCAACAATAAATAACAACAACAAAACAAAAACAACTTTCCTATACTAATATTAATTTTTGTAGAATAATTTGTTTATAAAAAGAAAATATTTATTTCTCTGTAATAAATATTGTATTGTATTTTAATAATTGTAAAATTAGTTTATTAACTGTTTTGTTGAAAAAGAACGTTTCATAGCATGAAAGACGATTTGAATTTGGCGCCAGTGGGTTGACCTCCCACTTACTTCAAACTGCGCGCGCGATCGTACCGTTTATTCCACTATGGTGCTCATGCTCATGCTGTTTCACTTCATCAGTCTGTCAGATTGTCATCTGCACGTTCGTTCGGCTTGATTGAAATTCGCAATTTTGTTCCATCGATTAACACTGATTATTTAACCTGCAAGCGATCGTTACGCGAGTACACCGACGACTGGTCATCAATGAATCGTTACTCATCTTGAAATCACCTTAATGACGTGTAAACTCAAAGTTTAGCCACTTCTTGGGTTGAGTGCTCGTATATTCAACATGCGATTGCGGCATTGATTTCTCCAAATTTATTCTCTAAGAATAATAGTTCAACTTTCGGCAAATACCTACGTAGGATCCCCTTTAACTGACGTAAAATTGTTTCAGTGAGTTACACAGTTTTCAGCATACTATCATTCTCAGTCTTTGATTTTTAAATCCTAATCTCTTGAACGATTTTAAATCAAATTATATGTTAATATGCATTTCTTTCAGTCATTAAAAAACCTTTGTCAAGATTTCATTCATTATCTTTTATTAAAAATTGAATGATTTTAGAGAATTTAGAATTGGATCATAGTTTTTTTTTCTTGAAATTGCAAAAATCGTTTTTTAAATGAATGTATAATAATTAGCTACGACACTTTTGGATTTGAAAGTTTGATGGAAATCTTTACACGATGATTTCATGACATCATTTTTGTAACCAGCCTATGTGCCTGATCATCATGGATTATTTTTATTTATGTTACGTCATCTTGGACAATATGTAAACAATGGGAATATCTCATTACTTCAAATCATGTTATTTTTTTAATACATCTTTTTAGCATAATCAACATGTAAAGTTCTTTCAATAAAGATAAATTGTATTATAAAATGATGAAAAGCAATTTTGAATATCAAAAGTACTTTTTTCAAATCTCATCTGTTGGAAATAAAATGAACAATAACTTTCGCTCTCCAATTCAAAAAGTTTGCATGTCATTCTGATTGCACTTTAAATCACTTTATTTAACGATTTACAGCTCGGAGCCGTTTGATTATAGCGAAAATTGGCTAAAATCTAAGTTGACTTCATTTGAATTTCTAATCAAATTCAGAGCAATAAACTCTCCAACAGCAATTGAGATTCAGAACATTTTACAAAGAATTGTTTTATCAGACGAAAATTATATCGCCTATAGTTTTGACCCAGTTGTACTTCAAGAATTTGGGAAAGCCCTGTTCAAAATTCTCTATCACAAAATGAGCACAAGCAGATGACGAAAGGACTCTTGAAAATTCATCATAAAAATGTTGCCCACGTTACAACTTTGGCTTATTTGATTTCTGATACTTCAACTTTTCTGCAACTCTTTGGAATTAGTTTTGTCTTGTCAATTCCAGTTGCTACCAGAAAACAGATTGTTTATTTCAATAAAATTCAAATCATATGAATATTTGGCAATAATTATAGAATCTATGATTAAATATTTGGATTAATTTTTATTATTATATTATAAAAGTCAATGAAAACAGAAAATTTTTGATCAAATTTAACGATAACAAATGTTTATCAAGTACACGAAATTTGAGATTGAAAATGTTTTACGACATCGTAAACCTAGTCTTGTTTTCTATATTCATAATATTAAAACGATGTCTTATAGCCCCGCAACCGTTATTTTAATGATGCAAAATATCATTGGGACTTTGTTAACTCTCATCGTATGATAGGCGATAAAATTTTATCCCTCATAAAGATGCTAATGCATTTTGTAAAATCATCCACTAATTTTTATCATTATTAAGGGTGAATGAAAAAAGTTTATCCATTCTCATTGAAGTAAAAGGTCAACTGCGATTTTTGGTTTGAATAATTCAAAGGGTCCTTAGTGTGTAATCAAGTTGGATAATTACAATCAGGCGTTACAAGTTAACACGAGAGTTATCATTATTTGAACACCAACTTAGATGGCTGATTGTCTTTCTGTTCAATGAGATATTGATTATTTTAAGCTTTAATTAATATATGTACATAAATAAGTCAAGAGGGTGGAAATTGAGTGGGGTTGAGAGAAAAAAAAAACTGAATAGATTTTTCATCTAAACGCAAGATGAAAAAAACAGTTGTACATAAAATATGTTTTACTTTATGAAAAACCAAATTTATTTACATTCTAACTTTGTTACTAATGATACTAATGGAATTGATTGTTATTTTTTAGATTTCAAAATGACGAGCCTGTCGATGTCGTTTACTCGGATCTGCAGTAAATACATCACGAAATGCAGCCAGGTACAAAAAAACCATTACTACATGCACCTGGACAGGCGACAAATTTTCACCAAGGAAAGAATCTTGAGCAGTTCGCAATGCTGTAGAACGCAAAAACGGACAGGCAGTACGACAGCGGCAATCACCTCAGGGAACCTCTCGGGAGCGATTACCAAACAGCAGGCCAAAGACCTGGCGGTGAAGCTCACGTCAGAGGAACGAAACATTCTGATAGCAGCTTTGCAGGAATGCCAGTCTCAAAAGATCAAAGCGGAATTTGAGAGTAAGAGACGTAGCAAGTCTTGTTTCTTACCGAAAGGGTGAAAAATTTAGTTATCGATTAGAAATTAATTGGATAACTAAATTGTTGCCCTGACAATCCAAGTCGATTCTTACTCTCTGTAAAACCGGATGTTATAATTGATTTTTGCTATTGTGGTAAAAGAAAGAAATATTTAATTGAGGAAACGCGAAAGAATAGAAGAGTGATAACAAAGGGTGGTTTATTAGAGTGTAAGCGGAGATAATGTGGAATTCATTGGGCGTAACATTAACGAATCCGATCAATAATTGGACTGCTACTTGTTTTCTTGTGCACATCAAAATTCAGCACCGATTGCTTCGTATAGATTAGTTTTAATTGTTCATTATAATGTAACCGTCTCAGTTGTAAGCGGATGAGCCCGGCAATGAGCAGCGCAACCTCGTATTATCACCTACAGGAGACTGCGAGGTATGCTGCGTTTATCTATGAATATGTACCGACTGAAAGTCGCATCTTTGTTCAGTTTAGGGTTCCTTCCTTTTGGCTGTCTCTTTTGTTCAGTTATTTTTTTTTTGTTTTCTTTTCGATTCCGTAATGAGGCAGTAAAGTCTTTATTGTTTCCAATCGATATATTTTATTCTATTGAATGATTTTATTCCAACGTCTATAACTTCGTATAAACCACTGATTTTTATTCAGTAGAAAATGTGTGCGCTCGCAAATCAATGTTTAAAAAGTCGCTTGATAACGGACAATGAAATATACTTCCAATTTGAGAATCGAGACAAACTTTTGAAATAACACAGACTTTACTGTCGGAATTCTCTTACTCCTCTTCTAACTGTGAAATCGAATAAAAGATTCATCCACGGAGAGATAAAATATTAAAACGCACAAAACTGACATTGCTACTATTCACACGAAGTTTTCTTTTTTNTTTTTTTTTTTTTTTTCATTTTCTTATAATACTAAAAATAATGTACCACTTTTTTCTCCAGTTTTACCATTTTCAATTAGCTATAAAATACAGTGGGAAATGTATTTCCTTTAATTCATAAGTCAATTGAAGCAATGAAATTTCCGGATAAACCGAGATAATTATATTATAAATTGAATGTTCAGAAATATGCTTGAATGTCTCGACTCAAATTTCTGTCATGTTCGATTTACTCCATCACCTATTTATATAAAATACAAAAAAAATTAATAATACTGAAAATGGTTTATTTGAACGATTATCATTTGGATGAGAAGAAAATTAATAAATTGAATTTAAAAGAACAACTTTTGATAAACACTGGCTATTGCAAATTGAAATTTATGAAAGATGAGTATGTAAAATGACTAAAGAAATAGACCAATAATTGAAATGTATAACCTGCTCTGATTTGATACTAATTAGATTGACGTAACAATGTGATTATTATTATTTTGCGTTTGGTTCTCTTGGTTTTAGCAAAACCCTTATTTAACTGTTGTTATGATCTCTCCGTTTCGATCGTCCTCGAACTCCTTGGCCTTGGCGATGGCAGTAGGTAATGGCGGAAAACTCCGTATACGTCCTCGTGTTAACAATTTCAGTCTTAAATGAAGTAGCCTTAAACCTAACGAAAAGTCGTTTATATATTGTGTCACGTTTTTTATATCAAATATTTGGATTTATATTCATTTATAACATTTTATATAGTCTACAAACAATTTTCATTTTATTAGGGAGATTTTAATTTAACTTATATAGTTTTATATAGTTTATATAAAGGGTGAAACAAAGTGTCTCAAATTCATTAGAACAAAACACGAGGTCAAATATTAAATATCCCAAAGAATTGAACAAATAACTTAGCTGAATAACCGTGTGACTTGAATTTTATAATGACAAACTAGTCTTTCATCTCTTAATTAATTTAGTTCAAATTAGGTTGAAAAGTGAAGTTGAAATAAGATGAATTAGATTTGTACATGAATGTGGTGCTAGTCCTTTTTTATTGATGAATAACAATTAAGGTTGAAAGATTTTGTCAAAGTCAGAGAGAGAAGAAGGTGGAACGAAACAAATGTACAGATAGAATAAATTAAAAAGGCTGTAGTAATTCAAACAAAGTGGTTTTGTCGAGACATGGGATCGGAGCATGCAAGTTTCTCGGTTCATTCAATGTGGCAGTCGTCTGTGCGTACTACGCTACCAGCCAGAGCGTGACGTTATCGCCGAGATTTTTTTTAAACACGCATTACAGGAACAGCGCGACTATTTCTCAATGCTGAATAAACCACTGTGCACTCTTCACCATGCGACATTTTACAAAACTCGATGTTTGTCTATAATAAAGTTGAATTTGTTTCAAATTAACGACGAAATATTGCAAACGTTTTTTACCTATTTTATTTTATTTATTTATTTATTTTTTTCACATCAAACATAAAATAAACGCGTGTTTACAATGTAATCATGCATGTATGTTATCCAAATAACAAAGAATGCGTCATAATATAAAGAGGATATACAATTTTAATCAAAATACGGGATATTACATCAGATCCAATTATAAAATTGTTGGTATTTTTGATGCGAGCCGATTTGGGTCATGTGTTTACAAATCCAACTCGTATTTTGTGTGATCAATGTATTTGCGAGCGGCAATCGAAAAATTCATTAGTTGCAATTGAATCCACGCCTTATTTATTAAAATTAAAATTATCATCATGATTGTTTATTGTACTTCAAATGAATTTGAAATAGTAATGCGAATACGCGAAGGGTACATATTTATTAATCAAACTGCAAGTCTTCTCAGGCTGAACCTGTTGCGCGCACTCTCTATTTGTTTCGTGCGACAGGTTGGTTTCTACTATATAGCTATATATTATTACGTAGCTATTGATGAATAAATAAACTATTATTTGTTCTCATCATTCGCGAGACTTGATTTTGATTTGGATACTAATTATCAAATGATAAACAATTGTAGTTAATTGAGCAACAATTGTTGTCCATCAATTGTTAAACAAAAAATTGTCACAAGTAATTCATACAGGGACAAAAATATACCTGCAAATATATTTAAATTATATACTTTTTCATATAAATATAATATATTTTTTCGATAACATTTATATTTATTTTATATCATTTATATAATTTATTACCGTTTTATAAACAATTTATAATTGACTTATAAGTATGATATACACGAATATATTTAAATATATAAAATATATATTTTGAACTATATTTTTGTCCATGTGGATTGAGTGGAAGCTAAAAATTTTGACGATGAAAAAAAAAACGATTTGCTTGTTCATTTTTTGCTGCGCTTAATATTTCAAGATAATTTGTTTTTATCATAAATGAAATGTTGCTATTAGTTTGATCGGTATCTAATGATGATATGTCAATTAAAATGTATAATTTGTGATTTTTGTTACAGATATACCAGACATTCCGGATAACATAAAAAATTTACGTTCCTTACAAGTGGCGGACTTTAGCAGCAATCCGATACTCAGGTACGAATGAATGCTAAAGAAATGAACGATTGTTCAAGTTAATTAATTTGGTGGTTATTTGTGCAGACTTCCAGATGGATTTGTACAGTTGCGAAACCTGACGGTGCTGGGTTTGAATGACATGTCCTTATCAAATTTACCAGCTGACTTTGGAAGGTACCGTTCAACTTGATTTACAATTAAGATTCAATTAACTTTATAATTATAACGATCAACAATTATGATTTCAGTTTGGAAGCACTGCAGTCCTTGGAACTTCGAGAAAATTTGCTCAAATCCTTGCCTGAAACTCTCCCGAAACTATCAAAGTTACAAAGATTAGATCTCGGTGACAATGAGATCGAAGAATTGGTAAGCTCAATGACGAGTAAATACGATTTGATTATAATTTGAATTGGATTGAATAATGACTGTTACGTGTTGTGTTTGATAGCCTCCACACATAGGACAATTACCAGCACTCGAGGAATTGTGGCTCGATCACAATCAATTGCAACACTTGCCAGCGGAAATAGGCCAGCTCAAGTCTCTTGTCTGTTTGGATGTATCAGAGAATCATCTTGAGGATCTGCCCGACGAGATAGGCGGCTTACAATCGCTTACCGATTTGCACCTGTCTCAAAATATGATCGAGAAGCTGCCGGACGGCTTAGGCCAACTCAGTAAATTGACAATCCTCAAAATAGATCAAAATAGATTGTCCTCATTAAATGCAAACATTGGAAAGTATGTACTGCAACTTAACCTCATAATTCCAATTGTGTGTCGCCAATCGATTTTCATTCCATGTGTTTTCATGTTCAGGTGCGAGAGCTTACAAGAATTAATTCTGACCGAAAATTACCTTTTGGAATTGCCAACAACAATAGGAAACCTTCTTAATTTGAATAATCTTAATGTCGATAGAAATGGCTTGCAGTCTCTTCCGACAGAAATAGGTGATTATGACTCATCGTCATTTCAAATTGTGCTGTACTTACAACTGTTGTTCATCTAATTATGTCTGTTCTGGTTTTGACAGGTAATCTCAAAAAATTGGGTGTATTATCTTTGAGGGACAATAAATTGCAATATCTACCTAGCGAAGTTGGCAACTGCACGGATCTCCACGTTTTAGATGTCTCAGGCAACAGGTTATTATTATATATTCAATATTATATACTGTATATCAGTTGCATTTATATTATTCTAATTATTCTAATACATTTTCTTTGCAGTTTACAATATTTGCCATATTCTCTTATCAATCTGAATTTGAAAGCTGTGTGGTTAAGTGAAAATCAAGCGCAACCCATGTTGACGTTCCAAACAGATACTGACAAAGAATCGGGACAGACCGTGTTAACGTGTTTCCTTTTACCACAACTCACATACAACCCTGATGTTCAGACAGGTGAGAAACTAACCCATTTTCAAAACTATTCCGTTTTATCACACATTTTAAAACGTACATTTCATCATTTTAACAAAAATCAAATCTATTATATAATCATTGATTACAATTCATTTAAAGCTTGATTATCAACATCTCAAACGATGTGTATATTTTACAATATTTTTTATCATCCAAATTGATATTTGAAAATATTATTTTACATTGATGAATTTAAGTTGAAAATTGTTCATTTTGTTGTAAATTATTGAAAATCGTTTTGGCTTGTTAGGAACAGAAAAGTCTGCAGGCCATGAAGAAATGACCGAAGTGAATAATGATGATGATGATAATAATTGGTTGCACCAACAGACATCAAAAAGTCACTCAGTTAAATTTACAGATGATCAACCAGAAACTGATAAAGAGGTGAGAACGAGTACTTGTGTTTGCATGACCATATCGTTGTACCAGATATGTTACTTTGTAAAAAGTCCACGAACAATGTTGTACATAAACATAAAAATAGAATTGTCAAAATTTGAACTCGTACCGCTGTCAGGATGACTCGTGATTATTATAAATCCGAAATGTAATGATGGTATTTGTTGCAGACTCCTTTCGTTCGTCAAAATACACCGCACCCTAAGGAATTGAAGGCAAAGGCACAAAAGCTCTTTAATAAAGGCAAAAACGATAGTCGAAGCGAATCGACAGACGAGCAGGTAAACCCAAAGGCACAAGTTTGTTATCACACAGCTTGTGTTATCCTTATTATTTTTAAAAATGAGTTATATAATCAATAAACCGTCTGCGTTGTAAATGCATTGGCTCGGTTTGCGGGTGTCGATAGCTATAAATACCGTCCAATAAAACAGGACAACCGTTCTCAATCTCACATTCTTTCTTTGCCCCTGTTACTTTTTTATTCCACGGCTATACATTGTGTACAGGATGTCTCGCAGACGTACGGCTTGGATAAAATGGAACTCGATGCATCAGCCAGGACTACTGATAACGCTCTCACGCCTAACACGCAAGATCACTTACCCGCTTCGAACGGTACGCCAGATCAAAATCAGACGACTCACGAAAGTGGCGCTGAATCAATGACGACCCAGCCCAGCGAATTACACAATCAGGTAACGTCTCACATCTTACGTCCACTTTCTACATCTTGACTCTTTTCCTTTCATTTTCTCAATTCTACCTCGGTCAATGAATCCAAACTAAATTGCCAAGATTAAACATATCACACTCTTTGGGTGACTCTTTCCACTATGCATTTGGCAATTGCAAAATTCAACCGGGTACAGGGGCAATTGCGTGAGCCAAGTATCCTTTTGCAGGATATGGATGACGGTTCGTTATCAGAATCAAGAGGTAGGGATGATGATGATGATGATGATGATGAATCCGAGGGCGAAGACACGCAGAGGCATGTTGAGTTTTCGATTATGGACGATGCTGAAAGCGAAGGTAGGGGTGACTCCGGCAAGCCAAACAGGCTCCACCGACGAGACACCCCTCACCACTTGAAAAACAAGCGCGTTAATGCATCGCTTTCCAAGGAATATGTTGCCTTACTCAGTGAACAGGTCAGAACCAACAACTAGTTTTTCTCTCTCTCTTTCTCTCTCTTTCTCTCTTCTTGTATGTAGCCAAGTGCTGCTGCTACTGCTTCTCTAACGTTGTCTTTGTTCTTTTCAAGCTCAAACCCTTGATTCTTCATGTTAATTTGAAAATAAACAAATGTATATCCGTAACTCAATATCACGAGACAAGTCAGTTGTCTCAGTTCACTCGAGAGTTAAGGGTTAACCAACATGAGTCAACAATTTAATATCCAACCTGTTATGCAGTTTGCAGATTTTGATACTGTTAGAATTCGATGCAGTAGTTTTGGCTGTGATGTAGATTTTTGTTTCTGTTATTAATTGTTAATATTGTTTATGTTAATACAATGATTTATTTTTAAATTGAATTAATTTTCAATTGACAGTATTTCAAGTGAACAAACATTTAAATGAACAAAGAAAAATAGATGAGGTTTATAAAACGAGTGACTAAATCTCATCAACAGTTCAAATTGTCTGATTAATGACACACATACAATGCACTGATATACAACTAGAATGAAAATTCCACATCGATTTATGTAACCAGTGTTTTCTATCTATAGTTATAATGCAGCTAATTTCGTAACCGTCAGTAGAACATTTTTCCTCAAAGGTGGTCCGTGCGGTGCTGCTCCGCGCTTTTTGTCACGCAGTAGTTTCAAACGCTGCTTCTTGAATTGTGCTTTGGTGTTTGAATGCCTGCTCTTGTCAGACCGATTCAATTCCATTTTTTATTCTAATTCTTTTTTTCACCTATTACCAGTTTCAATATTTTGTTTCTTTTTATTCTAAAAGTCACGGTTTAAAATAAATCGAGTCCCAATAAATGGTCGCCGCTCCATTTTCATCAATTATATATTTGGAAATTGTCATTTTTATCAATAGTCTAATAGAAATTAACAAATTATACATACAAATTTACATCAAACAATTTTTGCTCCATGAATCATCATCATGAGAAGGTTGTTTTCATTTGCGTTTTACAAGCAATTTTTTCAAACATCTTCGTAGTGGAAGAACAGAATTATTTTACAACGCCTGATTTAAATGTTTGAACACAATAATTTTGCTGCGACAGTGGTTAATAATAATAATAATTAACACATGCCTGTGACAGTTTTGTTTGCAGTGTTTTTGTAGCACTTAGTCAACTTTTCTGTCCAGCGGACAACTGTTTGAATTATTAAAAAAATTATCACACTGACTGAACTTGTTCACATATAAATATTTATCCTTTTTTTTATACAGGTGAAAAAGTTGGAGGAAAAAAAAACGTCTCCGAGCCCACAGCCAGCTGACTCCGTTGACACGTTTGAACAGAGCCAAGGTATAACAAGTCAACTATGCAGGAACAAGTTATAATGAACTTTATTGTAGTTGAAAATAATTATTGTTGTTTTTTTCACTTTTGAATTTACAAAAAAAATTATGATTTATATAGTAATAATGATTATTATTTTCAATAGAATATTAATAAAGAAAAAATTGTATATTGTTTTTATGTTAGGGTTTGGTTCTATTTTATTGAATGTACGTATGAAAAAAATGGTAAATGGTAAATTAATTGAAAAAAGTCATGATTGATATAGTAATATAAAAAAACATAATTTTCCATATAGAATATTAATAAAGAAAAAAGAATGTTTGTTTTAATGTTGGAACTCGAATTCTATTTTGTTGAATGTGCGCATGAAAAAATGGTAGATGTTAATTAATCGGGCACACCTTTGTTGGGCCCCGGGGACATTTTTACCAGGGATGGCTCTATTTACTAATGCCGCCCGATAAGATATGATATAGCGCTTTATCTCGGAACAATGGTTTGGCGAGTGTAATACGACGAGGCCTCACGACATCGATTTGTCAAGCTTAGTCATTTAATCGACTGTAATTGACGCGTCTGCGATGTTTGACAAGCGTTAAAGGGACATGCCCAAGTATCGGATGTTTGTGAAAAAGAAACGCGCTGCGCGTGGGTGTTGTATATTCGTGCTCTATTTTTAAATGTCAAGTTGAAAACGATTGAATCATTGATGATGAAAGATTGTGTGTCGTGTTGCAGGCGCGAAAGGTGAAATGGAACCCACAGTCGAGGTTCGAGAAGAACAGTACGAGATTCACATTGAGAGAACCACTGGTGGACTTGGCTTATCGATAGCTGGCGGAATAGGATCCACGCCCTTTAAGGGAGACGACGAAGGAATATTCATCTCAAGAGTTACCGAAGGTATTTGTCATTTCATTTTCAATGACGAGTCTGCAATTATATGATTATGATTCTTATGATTATATCAGTTTGCTAAAAAAAAGTTATGATTTCATGTTATGAATGAATGTGATTATTTATTTGAATTACGATTTCAGGAGGCCCTGCTGATTTAGCTGGACTACGTGTCGGTGACAAGGTACTTTCAGTTAATGGAATATCAGTGATAAACGTGGATCATTATGACGCAGTGGAAGTTTTAAAAGCGTGTGGACGAGTTCTAATTCTTGTTATTCTCAGAGAAGTTACAAGGATAGTACCTCCCGAACAGGTAATAACATCACTTTGACAATCAAATGAGTTGTGTCAAATATAATTGAATCAATTAATTTCTATTATTGAATCTTTCGTTCGTAGCAGAAAGACTCTATATGTTCGAGCTTAAATACCAGTCGCGCACCAAGTGCTACTTCTTATGTATCATCTTCTGCATTGTCACACACCTTGGAAAATGGGGAAACCGTTGAAACGACAAAGGTATTTTGTTTATAAAATATATTTATTAATCTAGTCCAACTCAAGTTCGTGACATTAATTGACAACAAATTACAGACGCCAAGAAAAATACCCGAACCATTGACTGTGCTGAAAAATGAGCCGCTGGTTCCAGTTTTGGTTCACACGACACTCATCCGAGATCCAAATGGACTTGGCTTTAGTATCGCAGGAGGCAAAATATCACCGCCATTTAAAGCCAACAGTGACGTATGTATCTCAGCTGATAATAATGAATGAATAATAAACAGGAATAATTAATAACAGTAATGATGATGTGAATATTGGAATTTCAGGCGATATATATTTCGAGAATTACCGACGGGGGTGTTGCTCAGAAGGATGGTAAACTGATGGTCGGTGATAAAGTTGTATCGGTAAGCAGCAGCGGTGGGAGATACTACTAGTTGTATCTTGATGTAGATGAAAGTGATAATGACTGAATAATAAATTTGCAGATAAACGGTGTGGACATGACAGAAGCGAAGCACGAGCAAGCCG
The DNA here is from genome assembly GCA_025266255.1 of Trissolcus basalis. NCBI lineage: Eukaryota > Metazoa > Arthropoda > Insecta > Hymenoptera > Scelionidae > Trissolcus > Trissolcus basalis. The sequence continues at coordinate 13,005 of JAAMPD010002420.1, forward strand.
TCGGTCTGCTGACAGGTCTAGATCGGTTCGTCCGACTGGTGGTGGAGCGAGAAATGCCATTATCACAAGCTAACTCGACTTTAACAACGCCTTCTGAGAAATCGCCGCGAGTTATCGGCAGCTCACCTCGGCCTTACACTGGTCTCTATAGCCCTAACAGCTATATGGCGAATCGACCGGCGTTGAGCACGAGCTACCGACGCTCGACCGATTCGGATACTGCGACGGTTCCGCCACCGGCCCCGCCATCGCCGCCGCCATCGCCTTCGCAGCCCCTTAGTGCTCAGAAAGCCGCCGAAGCGTCGGTCAACGGTCTACCGAAAATAAACGGTGTGGGCGAGGGTACTGCGAGGGTTGTTCAACCGCAGCCGGCACCCCGACACAGCGTCACTGCAACAGCAACAACCGAGCCTGAGGCCAACTCGCAAGAAGAAATTCAGGTATCCAAGCCTATCACCAACGAAGAATTTCAGGCCATGATCCCCGCACACTTCCTCCGACCTCCGACATCCTCACCTTCACCAGACTCCCAGGGTCCCACTGTTACAGTCACTATTAAACAACCAGACAACTTACCCTCGGACGTCTCGTTCCCCCCGGCGCCCACCACGATCGGTAAAGTTACTGAGACCATCACAAAGAGTACGCTCACGGAAACAGTTGTAACCAGAGTGACGGACAACCATTGGGTACAGCCAGTGATCATTGAAGTAAGTTGTACCTATGTTTATCATATTTATCATTTTCTTTATCCGCTCCTGTGTAGTATTCATCTTGCGCGTATATATTCACTTTGTACGTATACGCTTCCAATGATCGCTTGCTTCAACTCAATTTTTTTTCATCTCCCAACAAGCTGACACAGCTTTAGTTTTTATAGCAGATTCAACACGTTTTTATCTAGTGGTTATCACACACTATGCTTCACATCTTCGATCTAAAGGTAATCAACTTCCAATTTCAATCAATTCATGTTTCTTTTCCCTTTCATTTCCATTTTATTATCGAGCAACATTTTTCAAATCGCCCATTAATCATCAAATATCGTCACAATCTTTCCATTCGATTCAATAGTTTTTTCATTATCATCATATGTACCAACAACAAATACAAATGCACATGGGTAGTATTATTAGGTTACAGCAAACGTTGACTTTTCCACTTAACTCTAACTAACTGTCGCACCTGTACATATCTCACTTTGAATCCTCACTTAAGATCCTCACCTACTGGCCGAAAATGTACCGTTTGAATGAATTATTCAATTTTGTTGTTGTTTTTTTTTATATCAAATTTGTTATTTCAATGCCAAGCTGACTGGCACATGAGCTGCCAGAATATTGTCTTCACTTTAATGCATTCAATTTTAGGACGTCATTCTTATCAAAGAAGGCTCTCTAGGATTCAGTATCATTGGCGGAACAGATCACTTTTGCACGCCCTTTGGGGCCAAGGAACCTGGCATTTTTATATCACATGTGAGTTTCAAAATTATATATAAACGATGAAGGTTCATTGTTTACCATATTCAATATATGATAATCATTTTTGTTATTTTCGTAGGTCGTCCCAGGCGGTATTGCAGCAAAATCCGGTAAACTCCGTATGGGCGATAGAATATTGAAAGTTAATGGAACAGACGTTACAAAAGCTACTCACCAGGAAGCAGTTATGGAATTGTTGCGACCCGGGGACTCCATAAATCTTACTGTGCAACACGATCCTTTGCCGGAAAATTATCAAGTAAGAAAATACGATAAGAACTCGAATGTTCTTTCTGAGAAAAAATATGCTGCACTCTTTGAAGAAAAGAAAAACAATTCTTCTTAGGCTTGTAAATACTCAAGAAAGACGAACAAATAATAAAGTCAAAACGGGGCACGCTTTTTTGCTTTTAAAGATCAAGTTTGCACGATTATATTATGTTTGTCAAAATGAAGATACATTTGTCATTTAATACAGGGTGTAACGGGAGTATATGATGGCGCGGCATGTACTGATTCTACGAGAAACTGTAAACAAACTTACAATAATGGTTTAATTAATAATTAAT
>JAAMPD010002421.1:0-15049 GCA_025266255.1 Trissolcus basalis
AAAAAAAAAAAAAAAAAAAAACGTAAAGAAACTAGGTCAAAACGCGCGTTGTCTAAACAGTGACTGTAATATAGCCTGAGCGTGTGTTTTTTTTCTTTCGTTCACTCCTTTGTCCTTCTCCTTACGTAGTGATGACTTTTCATTTTGCACCGCCGCTTGACTGATATGATTTGTATAATTTCAAGTTGTTGAAATTATAAAAACTAAAAATTGGAGTGACGTGAGAGGAATTAATAATGCTCCACATTTGTTGCATCAATAAAGATTTTCCATGATAGCAGCGAGCGATCGATCTTTAAATCTCGCGCACGTTTCTCTTCCGTCTTCTTCTTCTGCAGAAACTGGATCGAAATCCTGTTTTGGAATCAAGTTCGGTGCTGGAGCTTCCTCAAACGGTCCAGGTTGTCCGTTGGCTGCAGTCGGCTGGCAAGAGAGGGAGTGTTTTTGAACGCGGACACAATCGCGAGCACAAATGCCAGGTCAATCATCAGCTGGCGAACCAACGGTCATCTGAGTTTTGTCTCGGTGGCTTGTCAAACGACTGGACACCTGAGTTTCGCACGTTAGTATCGCACCCGGATGAAGCTCTCTCACGGAAGAAAGGATTATCGTAGTACGGGAACGTCACACGATGACTGATGCAAACGTGGAAAATGGAGGCTGGCCCTTTTTTTGTGTCGCAACTTGATCAGGCTAGAATATTCTCGTACAGTCTGAAAATTAAAAAAACAATATTATCAGTGCCAACTATATGATATAAAAAAATACAAAAATTGAAAATCAAGACAGACTCGTTTTTTATCACAGTTCGATCAGGACTTGAAACTTCTCATGAACACTGAAAATGAGAAATACATGTCATTAATGCAAAATCTTCTATCAAAAATATAATTAGAGATTTATCTTTTAGAAATAAAAATAAGGAACGAAAAAAGGGATATTTTTAAGAATTTACTGTCAATTAGAAGTGTTTGAGAAAAAAAATGTACGAGAGTATGTCCACATTTGGAGTTTCGCGATCAAAGATAACAGAATGTAAAGCGCAAGCTGGTTAAACGTGCTGACTTAATCAGGGTACTTAGAGATCGATTAATTTATCAGTCAACGATGGATTTCTCTATCCACTGAGCTGCCGATACGGAAACGCGTGGATTGCACCAGACCACGAAGAGGGTAGGCCAGTTACGCCCTGAGAGTTCTTGTGAGGTTGTCGTTAGAACGGGGCGTGTGGTCATTACGCCTAACAAGAGCCGTCATTAGCGTGGCATTACATAGTTATTAAAGTGTTAAAGAATGAAAAATGCGCGATCTTCGCGTGGCATCGAATCAACAAGCGTGAGAAAGACGAAATGCGAGGCTCGCTAAACACTTGAATTACATCAGGCCACATGATTGAGCAATTCGTATAATCCGCGCGCGGCTTTTTGTGTCCCGACGATCGGTAATTTTCCGATTTTTCGAGCTCTTAATTACAGTTTCCCAACGCTGATACGTACCGTTTTTATAGCCGGTCAAAAACGAAGATAATTAAAACGTAAAAGCGCACTGCAGTTATGTGCGTGCAAACCATCACGTGACATCCAGAAGACCGTCATTTTGTACGTAGAAATTGCGATCGTACAATGCCCGTATGCGGCGTGGCATCAGCATCACAATGATTTCAGTTCGGTTGCATTTTTTTTTTCACGGATAATCATTGTGATTATTCGCCAAATTGGTGCAACTGCGACTTTAAAGCTGCTTCGACCCACAACACCTGTACGAGACGGACAAATTTGAATCCCCGGGACTTGTGACGTGTTTTTATTTTTATAACTTTTTTCTGTCAGATTACTGGTTTTTTGATCGGAGGAATTTTAATGAAAAAATGTTGTCCCAACTATTTTCAAAGTGGCTTCTTCCATCACCTGAGGAACTGAAAATGTATCATTTTCAAGTGAAAAAGTTGAATTGATGTTTTATCTACGAAAAAAAAAGATATTTATAGTCTTGTATTGAAATATATTTATTTTTGGAAGATCTTTTTTATTCGTATAAAGATGTAAATATATGAATTGTTTGGTTTACGATAAGCGCGTCTGTTTTATTCAAAATACATATGTAACCTAATTTTAATTTATGCAATATCATTATACATGCTGGGAATCATAACAATATTATCAAATCTTTATAATCTCTTCATCATTTTGTCACAATATCTTTGTTAATAAAAAAAGAAGCCATGAAGATTATGTTATAAATAAATATTAAAATGAAGCTGACAAAATTATAAATATCTACTGTATTCAATGCACTAATGTTAGTTGAGATTAAAAAACCACTGTTAAAAAGTAAATGATTAACGAAAAAACAAAAAAACGTGGAAGCAAATAAAAAAATGAAACTGAATATATTCGGAATCAAAATTTGAGAACACTTGTTCGGGCTTCTCGCTGACAGTCTAACTCCTGCTCCAACCCACCATCAACTCAACAATATTTATCGCCGGACCAAAAAGACGCAATGTTCTTCTTCATCAGGCATGTTATTGAGAGAAAGCACGTATGAGCGTTATTTCGACAAATTGTTATTTTTTTAGTGCGCGCACCACCACAAAGGTCCAGAGATTCCTCCGGGGGAGAGGAGGCGGTTACAGAGCACGAGAGGAAGAGGAGCAACGCTTGCCAGCATATAATGATATTAATCAGGGCGGCGTTCGGCTTCCTTAAAATTGCCGGCAGGCTCAATTTCTCACTTAAAATCTAATTAGACCTTCCTCTGGCTTGGCTGCCTGTGGCCCGCGGCTGCGTTCAGCCATACCTTAGGTAAGGTCCCGAGAGTGCACCGCCTCGCAAATTTGACCCCAGGATAAAAAGCCACCTATAAGACCCACTTTGCGAAATTGCAGTTTCCTGACCGAGCCATGCATACCACAGGGCACGTTTCAACGCGTTCCGGTCCTTTTTGACATCAAAATCATTCACACACAACGTAATATATACTTCATGAGATAGCGATTCCAGCAATTTTAATAGCTTTGTCATATATAACACGTTCCCTCATTGCTCCAACTTGTTTAATATCAACAAAATATCTAAATACGAAAATCGAACCTCAGATAGATGTTAATTTCCATGGTTGCCGCTAATTGCTTGCTTTTTGTTTCATTTTTCTATGAACATTTCCAATTTGATATAAAAAAAGCGAACGTTCCAGAGCGTCAACATTTCGTTGCTCGCACATACGCTGTCGCAATTGGCACGTATCGACCTATACAACTGCGAACTAACTCAATGTAACTGGATATAAACTGTAAAGCGAATTACCACATCCTTCGCCCCATTTGAACTCCAACTTTAAAAGGCCGTTACGTAATTATGTCTCTCGGAAATAAGTTACATGTAGGCGCTTTGTGCGTGGCGTCCGAAAAGTCGAATAGCCGGAAAAATTATTTATTGACGATGCTTGACGAATCGCGCCGCGCGTCAACTAATGAAAATGGGAAACGAAGAGCATGGGTTGTTGATTTAACGACGCTCGCCAACTGCGCGCGGCGAGTTGAAAGCGAGCAGGCATTAGCAATACTTTTCAATCGGCCACGGTTATGAGTGTCATAATTTTATTACGAGTGACGATAGCATCAAGTATTTAAACTGATTGGGCTCGACTGAAAAATCGATTCGTGTTGCTTTGAACTTTAAATTGCAAATGATTTTTCACCCGAGTCATCCATCTCGCTGGAAAATGTTTCATCTTTGTGGGACCGTAATGTCTACATTTATGAAAGAATTTCAGAGACTCGATCAAAGTTCGATCTCTGCTTTCGTAGATAACATTTTCCTCCGTTTATATATATAGACAGTGGATATATATAGACAGTGTTTGGACTTCAACTGTTACTTTTTTTTATATATCGATTATAAAACGAGAAATAAATTTATGAAGACATTCCTGTATTGGTATGGAAATATGTTGACCCTTGTGTCTATCATCTGAAAACGAGGAGAAAAAAAAATTTAACGATTTGGAAACAGAAAGCTAGACCAATTAAAAAATGCGGTTTTGATGAAAAAACGTAATGTTTCGGCGGTTCTCACAGAAATTGTTGAGCAGGATTTTATAGGAAACATAAACACAAAGTTGCCACCACTTAACTTCCAAGCATGCGTTGACGACGTAATAAACTATGGCGTACGCGGTGTCTAATGCAGTCGATATAGTCCAACGAAAGACCAATCGTTAGTAAGGTACAAATTTCGCCATTTGCCGCAGTAAACCTTCGAACCTGCTTGTAACTTCTTCTTATGGAAGGCATGAGTAATCACCTTGTTAGCCCTTATTGCCTATAGCGGGCTCATACTCGCTGCCCGTTATGTAAAAGGCGAAAAAATTGCAAAACATTGCACGATACACCATCGACACGACGTAGAAAACAAGTTGGATGCTGGACCGCCAAGATCACAGCAACGTTTTCGTTGGTGGTGAAGAAAAAAACTTTGCGTCAGTTTCGGAAACCTAGAAAAAAAATCCATTGATTTAAATTGAAAAACATAGCATTTTAATTCAATTTCCACTATAACTATGTGGTGTCGAATTTATATGAAAATGATATAATTATTTTTTTAACAAAATAGAGAAAAAATTACCATGCAGTTCTTGTAGTTTATGAAAATTGTATTATACTTGCATCATCACCAAAAAATGTTTCTTTTACTAAGACAAATTTTTCTTAATTTGGTTTAAAGATTTTAAGAATAAGCAAGCACACAAGCCCAAAGATAAAATACAATCGTAAATTTTACAAGACATCGACAAAATCTTCCATTTTCAAAACCGTCCATTATCATTTCACCCGAACGATAATTTGCGCCATTGAAATTTGCATGCATCTGATGTCGAACGTCATAACAACAGCAGGCCCTATAAAAAAGGCTGGATCCCGTGTACCCGCAGATAATTTTTCGCTTCTTGTGTATTTTATTTTACATTATATCTGGTCGAAAGGATCGCGCACAAAACGCGACTTGCGCGTACTCACGTGTAAGCCCAGAGGGAGAGAAAAGTCGCGTGGCACCATATGTTAAGGAAGACACCAGAGGGGGTCCACGTTAGACACCGAACGGGGAGGAACATTACTTTATCGTGTATCCAATTAATAATCCTTCTCTCTCCGTTTTCTTTTTGCGTCTCACTCGGATCACAAAACCGCGTGTACACTTGAATAGATTTTGTATTAAAGATACATTGCTGAAGTTAGTCAGATATATAATCGACAAAAAATTTACCTCTGCTGTATAATTTTTTTGACAAAAAAATTTTTTGGGAGACCGGTTTATATAGTTTACAAAAACGTGATTTTGAAGCTGAAAAAAGTGATTACGAAATTATAAAAATTAGAATAATAAATAATCTTTTTAGAAATAGAAAAAAATTGTTTTGAAAATGATATTTTTGACATTCAAAATCACGTAATTAAAAATGTCCGTTCGTTATGAATATCTTGATTAATATTTTTGTTCTTTTGTTACAGAAACTTTGTGACAACGCAATCGACGAACGCAGAGGACAAATTTTTAAGAAACCTTCAGCCAACAGCACACGTGCAGAAAAAAATTATTAACACGACGTAGATTGTACGGATCAATGTTTAACTGCTGTAGTAATAATTTGGAAATTATAGTTGATAAACTATTTTAATCGGTGTGTTTTTATTTCCTAATCAACGCCTTCTTTGGTTGTTCATTTTTTGGGGCCACTTTGTATTCAACCTCTCGTGATGGCAACCGATGAGCTTGGGCATTTAAAAACTCGCCAAGACGTTTTGCGCTCGCTAAAAGTTGCGAGCAATAGTCGCCATCTGCGATACGTAATTAACGAAAGGGTTGTTCTTTTCTTTTTTCACGGCCCCTTGACTTTCTCGGGCTCTGCCCGCCGGCAAAACGTTTGATTTATATTTAATTTTTATAATTCGCGAGGGGACCCACGCGTTTTCCTTTACGACGGAGCAGCATGTTGGCCGAGCGCAAGTTCATTAGCAGTTGATGAAAATCAACGACTTTTAATATGTTGCCGGATGGTTGTTTTCAATCAACTTTTTTTTTTCATTCTCTGCAATCAACGCGATTTTCAATGATTCATTACTTCTCAAATTTTTATGCAAAAAATTGAAACAGAAATCTTACTTTTGTCTCAACGTTTTTAATTGCAAATTCTTGCAAATTTCAATGACTGGAAGAAAAAAAATGAAATGACTTTTATGACGCGAAACAAAAATTAAGTTTTCATTTTTATAATTTGCATAATAAAAAATGAACCTGCTAGTTGTGATCGAAATTAACCACTTTGATTTTAATGCAAAGTAACATGAAACGAGTTTGTTGCATCAGGCTTAATTCAAAATTCGACACTCGCAGAGGAGGGATGGTTAACCCTCGGGACGGCTTATGAAATGACTTTATGGCAGATCAGAGGCTTGCTTTCGATTGCCTAAAGGGGTACGCAGGCCTTGGTTATATTACACAGCAGATACGTAGTGTGTAGCTCGGTCGGCGAACTTGGATACGAGGGTGACAACGATTCTGTCATCGTGCGACTTTAGGCAAGACGAATGACACGAAAATACGATTTGCCATGGCACATTGCTCGTTTTGACGTGATCTCTATAACTCCGCAGAATCGCCATTTATACACCGACGAAGATCCACGATTTCACGAATCCGATTGATGGCCGACATTAATTTTATAACCCGGCTAATTGAACACTTTTTCGTTCGCTTTTTGAGGTTCCACTCATTAAGCGAACGAAAAATATGTCTTACCTGGATGATTTATCGACTACTACTTTTTGCGTTTCAAACTTTTGGCTCGAGATTAATTGTGTTGGTTGAAAAAAATCACTTCCACTGATTTCTGCCAATTGATCAAAATGCCTCTTAAACTCCTCAAATTTGTTTTTCTTATTGTGTTTATTTGAAAAAAAATAAAAAACAAAAATTTCACTTTTTCAATTTTTGATTCGATCATAAATTTAATTAAGCCTCAGCTGCAGTTTTATTTTTAGTTAGGAATTTTATGAGACTTGTTTTATCGGCAAGAGTTCCTCGCCACCGTCTCATTAAGCATCATCAGGTAAGTGCGAAACGCTACTGTGCGAACATATATACGTTTTCTTCAATTTTATTTAAAATAAGCTCGGTATTAGTCGGCAAGCCGTTTGTATTTGAATAAATTTGTAAGTCGCGCGGGTTTGAGAGTCTCTTTAACATTTAATCGTTGCGGAATAAACACGCTATTATTTTCTATTATTTTGCACGCTGTTAAAACCCCGCGCGGATGTTCAATGCGCGATAAAACGCACCGAAAATATATATATCATGCAACGAAGAAAAGCGATTATTCAAATTTATGCGAGCGCGCTGATTTCAGGTGGGTTTGCGCCATTTTGTTGCATGAAAATGAGCACTGAGCTCATTGCGAAAAACAATGCGTAATGCGAACTCTCGCGCATTCTTTGGAAAAGTGTTCGAACGTTCAAGACAGAGATTCTTCTAAAAAAAAAAGATACATATTAACTTTCGGACAACTTTCTTCTTAGAATTATTAACGCAAGAAAATTAAAATGCTGCAACTTGAACAGATAGTAATTTTCTTCTGAAAAGCTTGGAGATTAAGGACGACATATGGGAAACGCCCGAAATCGCCTACCAACAACATTATTTCCCAAAAAGATATTGTCTCTGAGAAATTGCGAAAAAATTTTATATTTGAAAACTGCTGTTCTTCTATTTTTTCACACATTTTAAATACTGCTGAATAGCGTATCAAGCAATATTGATCGTCATGCCGGCTGCAAAAATCGTTCCACATTGAGATTCGAAAAAAATCCGGATCGCATGAAAATTAAACCGATTAAATCAAATCAAGCCGGGAGAGTCTCGTGCTAGAAATAAATTGACGTGGGGTTAGTTTCGAAAAACCGGTAAAGATTTCGGGGACGAAATGAATTTTCGGTGGAAAAAGTTGGATCTGATTCTGGTGGATGGAAAAGGTTGAGGGGGTAGGTGGTCGGCGGTATGCCCAGTAGCCAATTCCCGGCTCTGGGCTCGACTCGGCGGGTCCATTCATCGCCGGGCACTACGTGACCGGTTTATCAATCGGCCTCCGTTTCCACGCCACGTTCGCGTTTCTATCTATATAGCTCGCGCACGTAGCAGGGTCGGCAGTGTGTAGGTGCACCAAACAACCCCCGGAGTCATATTGACCGAGTCGAAACCAGCTCCCGGAGCGACGAATGAAAAATCCGAGTTTCCCCGTACAGAGAGAGACGACCGAAACGATTCGTTGCCACCATCGCGTTGCGGTTATTCGAGGGAGATCGAGTGTGAAATCTCATGTTAAACAGGTTTCGCGATAGCCGCTGAATTCGTGCGAGCAGTGGAAAAAAACGAAAAAAGCACGCTAAAAAACGAGAGAGGCTTCAAAAGTATAACGAACACATTTTTAGCATTCGGAAATAGTCGACATGGATACCGTGTGTGATGTTTCTTTTTTTTTGTCCGGGTGATAATTTTTAATTGGAATTGAAATATGAATCGGACATGATCTGGTTCTCTCGATTCCTTTTTTTTTTTTTCAATTTTTCAGTTTTTCGCTGATGTCTGTTCGTATTCCCTCGGTTTTGTTTGATTTCGCGAATTATTGAATTTTTTCTTCCAGCAAATTTAATTTCTTACGCTTGGCACTCTTTTCATTTCTGCCAGCTGATTTGTATTACACCGCCGAAAATTGATAGATCATATTGTGCAGTCACGCGTGCACGCTCATCTTTATGCAACGCAGTTGTCGGGTTGTCGCGACAAGTGGAGAGAGAGAGAAAAAAAAAAAGTGCGAAATAACAACCTGGAGTGACACTCGTAATAATGACCCCCCGAGCGCCGACGGAACTGTATCAATTGGTGTCATAGCGAAAACAGAACGGTTTCGCTCGCGACGCAAACGAAATAACAGAGAGAGCATCGCCAGCGCCAACCAGTCGCGTCGTTTCTCTTTCGGTAATTTAGATGGGCGTTCGCATTAACGACACCGCGATGATACTTGAGGAGGCACAGATGTCTCCGTATTGTATGCAAATCAGTAAGGCTGGGCGACAATGACTTGGGCCCATTATCGGGCCCCTTGGCTCGTGGCCCAGCACCACCCTCTGGACACTTACGTTCCACGTATCCATACATTAACATGTCATCAAGTACAACCGAGAGATCGAGCGTTGTAAATCATATATTTTTATGCTTCGATGTGCGACACCACTTTTTTCCTTCGCGCCGATGTCATATTCTTCTTAGAGTTTCTTTTTTCTTTCCACCTGAAAAAAAAAAAAAAAAAAAAAAAATAGAAAGTCAAAATTTTGGATCTATAAAATCTGTGCAGGAGGTTAAAGTATAATTTTTTGATGAATAATGATGTTACACATGAGTCAAGGTGTGGACGGTTTCGAGGTTCGGGTGGGTGGCACGCTTTTTCTTATGACCCATTGAGAGAGGGAAAATTGGGCGGTTTTTTTAATAACCGCTTAACACGCTGATAATGATGAATTTTTGAATTCATTATCTGTAGGTGTGTTTGGACAGAGATTCGGAGAGTCAAGTGTTATGAATTATTTATTAATTGGTTGTTCTGTTTGTTTAGACGTGTTTTGTTGTGCCATGATACGGGTAATAGTTTCTGTTTACGTAATCAAAAAAATAAATTTTGTTGAAAGATTGTTTTTTAATTTTTTACGTTTCATCAAAACAATTAAGGATTCATCACTTTTTCGTCGCTGAAATTTCATGCCTGTTATTTAACTCGTATTTTTCTTCTTCAATATTTTTTGATTATTTTGTTGTTATTACAAATTTGTCCTGCAGATTATATTTTTATCAAACAATTTTTGATTTGACCAAACTCGTTCGTCATGTTGAAATAAAACGCCTATAAAGTAAAAGCAAAACAATAGGAACAACTAACAGAACATTTTTCGGAATCGTGTATTCGAGGATCTACAACACGGCATTACGTCAACCGATTTAGGATTCACGAGAACCGAACAATCCATATTTATTGAGCAACATATTTTTATCGTGCGGAATATATCGGGATGTAAATAAAATCAATGAATTAAAGAGAATTGCCGCTCGCACACGCATCCACCCGGTTACGAGTAAACAACGCGATAAAACATTACCAGCGCCAATTACGCAACGTATCCAATTTCGTAACGCGTTTAGCGCAGTTGAATTCAATCATAATGTTCCGCGGTGACTGAGAGAAATTTTGCGCAGGGGCGCCTGTAGCATAAACAGTCATACTTACGCCGCCGGATGATTGAGCGCCTGATGTGGATCATTTAATTTAATTACCGCGTGGGGTTAATAGAGGAGATAGAAGTGGCCTCCCGCATGCCCCCCTTCGCATCGTTTTCTTTACTGCGACTCGGTGCGCCACACACAAGGCAAAACTTTTTTTGTTTCCTTCGGCCAATTCTGAGCTCCGGCTGAAATTTGACTACGCGTCGCGTCTGGCGAGATTTCTTTTGTGACGCCCTTTAAAACGCGATGGGGCACGGACACAGGGGTAAAATGTGTCGCCCGTTTCGCCCGTCCGACCGACTTAATTTCATAAACCGCAACTGTTGCCTCTATTCAGTCGCAAGTGGAAAGCTATACTTACGGTTATAGTCCGCGCCGTGTTCCTATAATCGCCGATCTCTCGCCCCTCTGTCAAGCTTTACCGAGAAATCGCCTGCGGGATATTAAGGTGCCGCTTGTGCTGTCTTTCGCATTCGATTCTATTTGTATTGATCGAACGAATCAGGACTATCGCGAATGGCTTTCAAACTTGTGCCATTTTTTATGATGCGAATCTCTCGCGAAACAGCTTTATTCGAGAATCCACTTAGAATGCACCATCACACAACCGCACGCTTTTACTAAAAAAAAGAAAATATAATAATAATAATAATACAGGGTTAAAATAAAAATTTTTAAATATTTTCTAACATCTTTTCACCATTCATTTTAGTCTTTTATAGATGCGAGCCCCTGTGATGAAGAAAAAAAGTTACACGAGACAGGTATAAGTTTTATTGTTTCCAAAGGAATTTCGAGTAATTTTCTAATCTGCTGGATCTTTGATAAGAACTCGCAGCACTTTTGAGAGATGCTCATACGTCTTCGACGTTACTGTCCTCCTCCTATTCTCCGAAGCCTTTTAGATTAAACGTTATAATTCGGTGGATCTCGGCGGAAGATTGATCGGCATCGATAGGATCGTTTAATGCGAAGACAAGGTCGCGTTTCTGTTCGTCGTTTCGGGACGTTAAGGTTCGGAGTTGTTGGCAGTGTATCAGAACGTTCGGCTCCTCGCCCATACCTAAACTCCCTCAAGGGGCTCGGATACCTCTTTCGGCGTAGAGCTCGACGCACGTGTTAGATCGAAGAGGGCTGCGAGAGAGCTCCCGGGGGAGCTACGTACCATTTTGCATAAATCGCGAGACACCCCGTCGTACTGGAATTACGGGGAGATTCTGAAATGGCTGGAACCCACTTGCACTGGGATTTCGCTAACGTAGAAGAGGAATAAAGGCAAAGGAAAACGAACATGCCGAAATATAGAGCAAACTTGATATTGGATTCACGCACTTCGCCTGGATGCACTCTATTTCGCGCGCAGGGGGTACCGCTGAGGCATCGTCAAAAATATTTACGTACTCTGCGAACAAACCGCCCGATACACGCCTTGCTTGATTCAATATAAGTGCGCTTTGTTAACGACGTTGTGTCTGTTATTCTTTTCTTTTCAAAATACTAAATTTCACAGTCGATATAAAAATTTATAAACTGCACAACAATCATGAAATAATGAAGAGAAAAAAAATGCTTATTTTCTTGCATTCAATAGCCAATTTGCTCACTTTTATAAGTTTGGAGAAAAATTAATTTCAATAAAAGATTCTTTTTATCTCGGAATTTCTAAGTGTCTTTTCATGGACACCTTTGATATTACAGGCAGAATGTTTTTTTTTTTTTGCAATATCTTAAAATTGTCACAATAGGCCGAGGGGGAGGGGGGGACTCCAAAAGTCGGAGGCACATTCAGGAGTAATACAATCGAACAGTTTGTTCTGGCGGGCTTACAAGGATGATCGAACAGCGCATTGTGCCGGTGCACCTGAGTGCAATGCAAAAAAGAGAAACAAGAGTAATCTTCGTTGGCCGCTGAATTGGCCGGCTGCCGGTGAATAAAAGCGCCGGGATAACCACCCCACAGCGGTCGTGACATCAGAACGGGAAACCGCAATATGCTGGCATCTCTCTGCGGGCCGTATTGTTTTACAGCCGGCCACGATAATTTCAGTCGGACGCGTTTGGGGATGTAAGGCTATCCCTCGGCTGTCTCCGCAGAACTGCTCGGAATGAAACGGAACAATAGCTCGGGGTGTAGTTAATGCTGATGCTCCACTCGCCAGGCTCTTCAAATTGTAACACGCTGGAAATTGTATCCCCATTGAAAACCATGGCGCTGCTGCATCGGCCCGAGTTCATTGGCAGGTGAGCCGTGTAATCAACCCTTTCTTGTCTCGCCCTTTCAGAACCGTCGACAGAAATTTGGCTCAGAATCAACATTTGTTATACGTTCATTGGCTCCTTTTGTCGCGGACCGTTGTCTGATGGAAAACGTTGAGAATATCATATATAAATGAGGTGCGCCTTTTGACCCGTGAATCGATGGTGATTAAAACCTCATGACGTCTTTCATGAGACGTTTTAGGCTCAAGTTTTAATCAGCGATCGGACGAATCGTCGTTTGGCAGGTACACTGACGACTTGTATCTTCTAATAAGCTTCCTTGTCTATCTCAATCGGGCCTTAATCGGTCCCCGTGCATTAGACTCCGATCAATCTTCAAAAATGAATTCAACCTTTGATTTGGATCTACAACTTTGAACTAAACAGTGTCGCTCGCTCGGAGGACATTTGTACAGGAAACGAGAGTGAGCGGCGCAGGTCATCGCGAAACGAAAGAGCAGGGTTAACCGTTTGTTTGAGGAGCGTTGAACCGTCCTAAGTGATGTACATTTATAACTCTGCGGGTCCAGGGTGATTGATCAAATCTTCACTCTGGCTCGCAAAAAATCAATTACCAAAAGGCACACATCCAGTTTAGGGGCGCCGGTGTATATTTTCTTCGATGGAGCGCGACCTTCATTGTGACAAATTGGATTGTGCCGTAATTAATTTGGCCCAATGTTAAACCAGCATTCATTACTGGTTTGAATTAAACTGTACGGTGCAATGACACGTGCTCATCGGTTTTCAAGGATGAAGGATGATAAATTCGACCCAATTTTGATCTGAGTTTCAGGATAAATACAATGCTGCGAATTAGCATACGACAAAGACTCTCCCCCCCCCCCACCAAAATAAAGCATAAACAAATAGAAAAACAGTGAAAGGAAATAAAAAAGAAAACAGCAGATATCGTTGACATTAAAATGTAGCTCGTTGGCAAAATTTTATACTTGGTAGTTTACTGCTGTAGAAATTAACTCGAAACTTAGAAACTAAGACGTTAATGCACACACAGAGGCAAATTTATATCCAACACACTCTCACAAGCATAGACATCCGGACACGTTTAGTCGAGGCAGTCTAGGCAGCTTACGCGGCAAGTTTCATATCTATAAGTTTAGATTAACCTTGCTTAGCTGGGACCAGGGACTGGTCCGGGTAACGAATGAGGACATTTGACGGGATTAATTTATGTCCAGTTTGGAAACCGAATGCGCATGATACGCCCAAACCCGTGTACAGACAAGGACGGAGAATGGGCTATCCGGCGGACGAGAAAACGAACAAGACGAGAACGAGAGGGCCTCCGCCAAATCCCGGGGTTTGGGTGTGTGTGCGTGAGGCCCCCGACATAATGATTTCGGCCGAAGGAATGCCTAGGATCATTGTTTGGCAACAAATTAATTGGCCGGGCTCGCCGGGTAATTGCGTGGACGTCGCGCTGAGCGTTTTAATTATCGACACTATAGTTGCTTTTCCTCGCAAGGTCCTACTCTCGGTGTGTCTCAAGTTCCGTGATCTCTCAGCTGTCGTACTTGTCGCGGCGGAGCGACGAGGTACTAATTTCGACGACGACGTCGCTTGTGAAATTCCACGCCAAGCAATGCCAAGAAGGTTACGACGTGTTGTTTCGTATATCCCGGCGTGTCCCTTCGGGGCTAATGTGTTATTGTAATTTACTCTCGGGTCCTAAATTTACGTATTTCGGGCGTCGTTTATTTTTATATTTGCAAAGCTGAAAGTTAATTTACCTCGGCTTTTCTGATGCGCGCCAGTCATGCGCCGCTCTCGTTCTTGCGTGTTCACCTCTATACTCTTTTTCATTCTTTTTTTTTTCATTTGGCCTACAAAAAGTAAGAGCTGTAATCAATTTTCGTAACAAAAATATATATAAAATTGTGTAAAATTATCAATCGTCAAATTTATTCGAAATTTATGATTCCAGTCAAATCTGACGTGTTCATTTGTTTTTGAAAATGTTTTCTGACAAAACATGGTTCATTCCGAATTAACCAATTTTCAAAATACACTTCCATCAATCGCGGATTCAGGCCAGCAAAGTTGTTTACCGTATTAGGCCTCGATCTACGGACTGGTTCAAATGGATGATAGAGAATCTTGTAGAGAGTGAGAAAAAAATGAACATGCATTAGGAACGCGCATTACTTTCGTTAACCGTCGCTAAATTATTCCTAGACGTGACAGTGACAAAAAATATATAAGAAAAACCTGTAAGCCTAGGTGGCGTCCGATCATCCACAGGCACCGTAATTTGTTTGGTTGGAGAAAAACTGTCATAAAAACTTTTGAAAAGATATGGGACCAAAGACAAGTTGATTTATTCGTTGTTAGATGGCATTTGATATTATAGATCTCTCTTGACCACAACTTTTTTTTCGACGTCCAATGTCGCCTGGTTTGACAAAAAAAAAAAAAAAAACAAANAAAAAAAAAAAANAAAA